>JAMBLF010000597.1:0-228425 GCA_030578115.1 Leucoptera coffeella | reverse complement strand
GATTAAGGATCGTACTTAGATGCTGTATTAATAATAATATCGTTTCGATTGCGGTAACTCAATCGTTGGGGGCTTGACTCTCTCTCAGTGGGTACAGGGTTCAAAACTCGGTGCTTGTACCAAAGGATTTAATGTTTCCTATTTTATACAGAGATGGATACCCGAACCTCTGATTCTGGGTAGGCTTAATAGCAAGAATAATGATTTTGAAAGCATTTAGCTCATAAGTATATGAGGAAAATGTTAATCTTATCCTATGTTAAATTTAATAATAATTGAAGTATCTTAAATAGAACAGACAAAATAACAAATCAATAACCTTTATTTAAAAATCTATATACAAAGTTAATATTTAGATGAAAAGTCCCCAGCACACTAACAGCACTACTTCGGATATCCATCAACACCATATATGGAATGGTCAAATACTGTAAGCAATATCTAGGCTAGGCCTTCCAAATGAGCACTAGGCTAGATCTAGGCATCCAATGATACGTGAGGCCATCTGAATTGAGACGAGAGCCCTCCCGCCCTCTCGAGGGGACCTTGTGGCCTGTCTCTGTCGACCTCTTTTCGGAACTAGGCGCAAGTATACGCTTACAGCGGATTCATAAAAATTACTTACCGTTATTGCGGATATGGACACTCGTGACTTTTGTTTGACGATCCTGTGGCGCGATCGGTTAGACACCTGAACGCTAATTCGTGAGGTCCCGGGTTCGATTTCCGGAGGAAGCAGAGTTAAGAACTACGCTTTTCTACTGCTTTTCAGTCTGATCGTTGATTATATATGCTATATATGTATTTATGTATATATAATATGTATACATTTCTTAAATATACGTTGACTAGTACCCTTAACACAAGTCTTAAATGTACTTACCAAGGGGCTAGTTCGATTTAAGTAATAATGTCAAAATATTATTATTATAAAAAAAATATTATTGCTGGATAAGGTACGAAGGGAGTGAGTAATTACCCGATACTCAATGTGGTAGGTACTAAGCCGTGTCACCGTTTACAATTACTGACACAACTTGTTTGGGAAACAGGTAATACCTACAACGTTGTATTCGGCGGATTTAACTTTTATTCTAAGCAGCTACGTTTTAGAAACCATTGTCACTGACATTTTAGACAATATTTAAATGTTACTATTGGGACTAAAACAGTCTAATTAGTTACTTTAACGGAACAAATCTGACTAGTGGGATCAGACGGTATTTTTATTTAAACGTACATAGCAAAATATATAAATTCATTTCCTTGTTTGAATCCGGTATCCTAGGTATGTCTAAATGATGTTATGTGACTTTTCATTTTTGTGTGGACATGGCTTCCCGATGCGGTTCTTATTGGCACTCCCTTAAGTTTGTCGTTAAACACTATTTATTGAATGTGAAGCTTTTATTATGTTCTAATGAATTATTATTAAGATTAATGTACCATTGTCTGTAGAGTTTCTTGGTTTCTTTACGAAGTGCCATTAGTTTTATTTATTTAATTTGATTTATTGTAATAATTAGTTTATATTATTGACATTATTTTTTTGACTTTCAATAAATGATTCTATGATCCTTATATTGAATAAAAAGATTTTCATTCATTTGATCAAGCTAGTAAACCCTGAACAACTGAGCTATGCCGAAGTATTACTATTTACTATTATATCGCTCCGCTGTTCAGTTTACACCACAGCACTGATCGTATCACCCAGCCTTAGCAAGAACTCGTCTCTATTCTCAATTACGTTGTACAAGCTCTTGTTTACAAGGAAAAGCCTATTTTTAGTTCTCTCCGAACAGTTTCTTGTTTTTTATACCTTTGTTATTGATGGGGGAATGAACATTCGACTCTATTGTTAAGTTAGGCTAAGTATTTGTTTGTCGGAAAACTTTGGTTGCTAAAACCGTGTTCATGGACGCTAATTTTGCATAACTATATATGTAGATATACATCCTTTATTCCCTTTAAGTGTGGAAACTTAGGAGATACTCGTGTGTCCTCAGTCACATTTAACAATCAGAGTCTTAATGGTATTGATAAGGCCGTGATATGTTGAGCCCATTGCCTAATAGATTCCATTTGACATGCTTGGGAGTTATGTCACATGGGATATTGGTGACAGGTTGCTAGCCTATTGGCCAATACATTCCATCTACGCCTAGACCCTTAGTCGCCTTTTATGAAATGTCGGGAAGAACAGCAGCTAATAATCATTCTTTTTACGTCCTACATTAGCACAGGATAGCCATATTATCACTCCTATATATTCTTAGTTGTTACTGTATTGTTGATGCAATTCTTACTTTTTCAGTACATTTATATCTTGCTATTAGTTTCACGGTTTAAGAAGCGACTATGTACCAAAGTGTGTTTTACAAACAACTTTCAAACTATATTTTCACATACCTCGATTTTCATTTTGTAAATATTGTTTTTGTGATGATGTGCACCCCTACAGGTATTAATGTAATCACGTAAATAGCTAATATACTACCGTATAGTTGAATTGTCAAAAAGACAAAAAAGACATACTCGTTCACGACAATTAACCCTTTCCAGGTAGTCAGTGGTTCAGGTTTCCATCTCCGCGTATTATACTTTTTAGTTTTGTTGTTCGTATGTAGAATGCATATGCAAAAGTACTTGTATATTATGAGGTTCAGGGTTTCAATCTCCGCATTTGCGAAGGTTGTAATTCTATTGCCACCTGGAACCCACGTGTTGATCAGATAGTTAGTACTCAATGTTACAAGTGGTAAGCCATGTCGCCATTTAAAAGCACTAACTAGTATGTGTTTCCTTACTATGTTTTCACTCACTGTAGTATTCGTTCATTAAATAGGCATAGCCAGTTAATAGTCAGTCTGCTTAGCCATAGTTAATTAAAGACTTACAAAGGCTACATATCAAATAATTAATATCTATCGATCGAGGTAAAGACAGACTACGAACAAAGTTTTACATACTTACAAGTTATATTGATTTATCATACGGCCATGGTAGTTATTTTCGTTAAAGATGCAAAATTATACATACACACACATTACGTCCCGTTCACCTATAGAGGGGTAGGCAGAGATCACGGATTCCCGTTTGTCTCGAACCTCGCTTCATAAATATTACACCTCCTCATACACATATGTATGTATTATATTGGTGTTGTAAGGTTTGACGAGTCATTCAATAAATATTATGATGTACAATTTACGTAAATGTTTTGTCATTAAATCCCTTCTGGCGTTGACAGAATCTTGAAGAGTTAATAATATCTCCAAGGTCACTTTAGCATGAATATTGTGGTTGTGATGTCATAATGGAACATTAGTGACAGGATCCTAGCCCATCACCCAATTGATACCATTTACCCCTAGTCCCTTAGTTGCCTCCTACGACATGCTGGAAGAACGGTAATTAGCATTCTTTTTACATCCCCCATTAGCACGTGACTATTCCAACGCATTATATTTTATTTTTCAGAAGTTTGTATCTAGAATATATATCTATAAGTATATACTTATGTTTAATTATCCTTTTG
Organism: Leucoptera coffeella; assembly: GCA_030578115.1. Lineage (NCBI taxonomy): Eukaryota > Metazoa > Arthropoda > Insecta > Lepidoptera > Lyonetiidae > Leucoptera > Leucoptera coffeella. The sequence continues at coordinate 224,884 of JAMBLF010000597.1, read as the reverse complement.
ACAGACAGACATGGCTTACTACCTGTCACATAGAGTACTGACTATCTGGTCAACACGTGGGTTCGAGGTGTCCATAGAATTACTACCTTCGCAATTGCGGAGATGGAAACCAGAACCTCTGACTACCCCGCAAGGGTTAATGGTCTTGAATGCGTTTGTTTCGTTTGTTTTTTAAGATGCCTTAATAAACTGAAGTTTCCGATGGTCTTTAAACACTCAAATATAGGTTTATACTACAAAATAACCATCCACATTAACATATGGTAGTCACTACCACGACATACAAATATTGACTATTACCTACCCTATTAATAGTCAGGCTGCCTCTTGATAATCTCTCTTACCATAGAAGTATTGAAGATCGCAATTAATAGCAAAAATGCACCTATAAATGCAGAAAATTTAATTTCCAATGGTACGTGCTCCGTTTAAATTGAATTGAAGAATCAATTCATGCAAGACTTGAGAGAATGAGATTAAAAGTTGAGTAATAAAGTATATATATTCGCGTCCTTTAATCCCTTTCGGGGTGGACAGAACCTCGGAGACACGATGATATCTTCTAAGAGTTGAAAAGTGATAAGCCATGATAACCCCAATGGGTCGTCATGTCGTATGGAGCATTGATGTCAGGTCGCTAGTGCGTCACCCAAAATTGAAAAAGGGTGATAATAGTAACTATAACAGTCGAGTATTAATAAAGAGGTATATGGATGTAAATGAACTGAAAGTGTTTTGTAATCGTTGATAAATGAGGATCTGTAATCACTGACTACCCCACTGTATGGTGTGATGTGTATGTATGTATGAACAAAAGAAACGATTATTCTTTTGTTCAATATGACGTAATAAAAATAAAGTTAATCAGAACTTTCCGTTCCGGTTATTACAGTAAATTAATAAAACTCGAAATTAGTTGTAAAGAGGTATATTTAATTTATTTATAAAGTGAATCGTTAAAGCTTCTATTGTTTTGTGTTGAAAAATATGTGTTTATACAAAAATAACATGTTATTCGTCTTCAGGACACAATTATTTTACACAGATTGAACGCAGACAAATTAGAATATAAAATGGCGATCACGCGTCACTTTTTACAATAAAGTGTATTTATAAAGTTTTGTAAGATATTGGGAAAAATGAAATTTTTAATAGGGGATTAGTATTACAAAATAGATATTCCTATTTGGTCTTACTTCTCTAATCTAGGGACATGACGATCTAGATTTTAACGTTACTTAACCCTAATAGTTGATTTTTATAAAATTTTCTTCTATTTTACATAATAAGGGAAATTGATATTGAATCTACGTCGCTACAAGAATAAGAAGAAAGATATAGTAAAGAGGACAAATTTTATTACTAGTACTTTAGTTTATAATTCATTATAAACAAAAAAAGAAAAGCATCAGTTCACGACCTTTAATCCTAAAGAGGTAGAGATCGCGCCACATAAGGTGGCAGTTGGAGGCGTCGCCACAGTCGCGTAATTCAGTGTTACCAGTAAACACGCCAAAACCAGCACTTACTGTGCCTTGCACTGTGTGGACTTATCCTTCTTATTATATATTACATATATTATGTGTTCCTTCACTTTGTCCGCAATAGACCGTTTAGTCTATCCGACGTAGGATTTCCCACAGCTGCAATCAATCTTATACACACTCTTATATCTTATATCATGAGTATAAATCGCGAATCTCTTAAAAACTATTATTTCAAACATGGCACTGAGCATTGTCTTTACATATTTTTTACCGAGGTTAGATCAGTGGAGACCCTAGCTTGGAGAAGAACTAACAAGAAACTCCGGAAATCAATTTATTATAATCACCCTTAACAAACATAAAAATTACAAAGAGTGACCAAAAAACACAACGCTGGTAATACTAAATTTACCTTTCATACAAAATAACACGAAATGGCGGAAACGTCAAATTTAGTTCCAAGTTCACCGACTGCCAATTTATGTGACGCGATCTCTATTTAAGTTACCCTTTTTTTTTATTTTTGTGTAATTTACATAGGACAATGATTGAAGTCTATTTAGACATCGAAAGACGACTTAAAGACCTCTTTGATTAAAACTTGCTTTTTTGGGATGTTTTGTAATCTCAGTTATACTTAAACGAAACAATATCTCTATGTAACGAAAGAAATGTGGATCCTTGATCTTTGCTTACCTCCCTAGGAAAAGGAATGTAATGTTGGTATATGTGTCTTCTGACAAGGGTTTCTTATTCCCTTTAGAATTAGACATGTGTTCGATATGTCATCCAGAATTCTAAACTAAAGCACTAGATATAGTCTAAGATAGATAAGAAGGACGTATTTGATAGGGCTAAACCATACAATACGAACGCTATGCTAAATAGAATGTTAAAAGCTAGTGTTTAAATGAACGAAAATTTCACACTAAAAATACTGAATTGTACACCAAAATAATACAGTCCTAACCCAAACCTTACCTTTGCTGTACAATGAGCTAAATTTTTGGTGTGTATTTCAGTATTTTCCAATGTTATAGCTTACATTTATGATGAACACATTAATATAATGAATCTCAGGATCGTTAGTCTCTGCCTATCCTGTTAGGGACGTAGAGGCGTGCATATGTGTTTGAATGTTATGTAAAAAAATATCTTTTATTTTTGTATTTGGCGTTACAGCCTTCGTTTTGCGTTTTTCTAGACTTGAGTTGCCACTGAAGTGCCACTGAAGCACCACTGACTCGCTATTGAGGTACAACTGTGGCTGACAAAATATTAGCAGAGTGCTACTTTTACAGCCGAGACACAGAAGTAACGCACTAGCGACGCAGTTGTGTGGCTGTCAAAGTTAATTAGTGGAGTAAGGGCCCAGTACACAGCGTGACACATTACATATTAAGTCTTATGCATACTGACTGCCAGTTCTTCAGGATCTGGGTTTTCTAACGTTTTTCCCTGACAGTTTATTTTTGATACCTTGAAATGTCAACATTATATTAAAAAGAGGATAAATAGTTAAGACAATGATATAGAATATAAAAAAAGGGAAAATTTCTTGTTTTCTTTTCTTTCAGTTTCATGTCTTTGAATGAAGTTAATTGATGAAACTTATTAATATTTTATAGAGCAGTAATTGGTTCAATAATACAGGAGAATATTTATATCTCTGACAGTGCATACATTGGTATTTAAAACTCTTTCATTAGATTTTTTATGTAGTTCTATTATACAAGTATATTAATTATTGAGTTTTAAAATTCATACGTAAAACAAAAAGAATATAATACAATAGGTAATCTATTATTTAGATAGTACCCAAATGAAAAAAAAGATTTTCACTTTCCTTACAATTAAAGCTAATTATCATTTACTAATTTATTATTTTATTACATATCACGTGACAATAACTAAATACGTAATTAAGTCCTTACTAAATGTGATTCAAACCTTTTATTATACTTTATCCCTATAATATTTAATTAAATTATATTCCTCTTATTAGGTATTGATTATTTTGTTGAGCTTCCATTTTTATATTTTTAGTAATTTCTTTTATATTAGCATGTTATAGTGTTATTTGGGTAAGAAAAAATGCTAGCTTTCTAGAAAAGTAGGTTCAAAAGGATTTGGATAATATATTTGTTTAAATTACCATACAATATTGTATCTTTTTGTTTGTATCGGTAGTATGAAGTAATGTAGATTTAGAATGAGAACTTTTATAATTCAAAAGATAATATTCCAACTTATTTCTCTACTTACAAATGTATTGATAGACTCACATTTTAGATAATTTATTCACTATTTATATTAATTAATTTTAGTTATATTTGATACTATTTCCTATTATGTATTTATTTCACTGTTTCTACATAGTGAATTTTCACATTGTGTCTATTTTAGACTTATGTATTTTTAGAATATTCTAGACTATGTATACAGTACTTTAAATGTGGAAATAGATATTTGGTCCTGAAAACCGCATCGTAAATTTTTATTACCTAAATCTTATTCTAAGTTAAGACTTATTTGTAAATTGATTTGGACAGTTTTATGTTTAACGTAAATCTTATTTCATTCCGTTTAATTGCTTGAGGCAGCCGCTTTTCACATTGTTATTGTATTTGTCTCTTTTTGTATGTGTATATTTTCTCTGCAGCGACATTTTCTCGTTCAATTATTGTTAACCTGGCTTATGAATAGTGTATATTTTTCCTTTTGTCTAACACTAAAGATATTTAATTATTTATTTGATATTTACATAGTAATATTAACTTCACAAAACCTGTGTAACGAAATCGATCACTTAATATAACCTCTCTGTATTATATGAGATCATTTCTACAACACTATAATCAAACGAACGAAACCTCAACAACAAGTAAACAATTAAAACAAAACATCTTCAGAACTTCAAAACAACGCATATAGAACGAAATAATTACCTCAAAACATCACATACCAGACAAAACATATTCGAACATTTACCATAGTCTTTTATCAAGAGCTTTCAAACGTTAGTCACGGTGAGTCGCCTAGGGCTTTTAGGTCTTGCCAGATTGCTAGCTGAACCTCTGACGTGCACCTGGACTGACCCTGGGATGTCCACGGTATGTAGACTGGCAGCTCTTGAGGATCTGGGCGAAGGTACGCAGATTCGCAAGTCGACTGCACTGTGTAAACTAGCGGCGCGGGATGACCTAAAATAAGGGAAAAGATTTAATTAAAAACTTTTATATCAGAAGGTTGAATGACCACAGTTATTGTTGTGAAAATGGTTGCGTTAGTAGGTACATGTTTCTTTTGCTAGTCAGTACCTCACGTGACCTATTTCTCTCTCTGTCTCACGGCCCCTAGCATCTACATACGAATGAACAATCCAATTTAAAATGGCTACAGCATTTATCAGCTGATTAGAATAATATCATAAAACGCTTCACAACTTGTGTATACACACTTCCTTAATTATTGTGGTGGAATAGTCAGAGTCTTGAATGCCCCTCTCCGAAATTTCGAAGGCACGTTATATATAAGCCACTCAAAGCCCGCGGTTCACTAAATAGATAAAACCCAACGTGATAGAAAAGGCAGATTCCCTCAACATGTTTTCCCTCACCGTTAGCAACTGTAATTTATGTATGTAAATCAAAAACACATTGTACAATATATATATATATATATATATACACTGTACAATGTGTTTTATTAATATATGGCGACCTCCGTGGCGCGATCGGTTAGCCGCCCCAACGCTAATCGTGAGGTCCCCGGTTCGATTCCCGGTGGAGGCAGAGCTAAGAACTCCGCTTTTCTTCTGCCTTCCCGTCTGATCGTTGAATATATATGTATTTATCTATATATAATAAGTATATATTTCTTAAATATACGTTGACTAGTACCCTTAACACAAGTCTTAAATGTATTTAGGAAGGGGCTAGTTCGATTGGTGCAATAGTGTCTCAAATATTATTATTATTATTACACAAGTCTTAAATGTACTTAGTAAGGGCTAGTTCAACTGGTGTAATAACTAGTGTTCCAAATATTATTTTTATTATATATTTATATATAATATTGCCATTTTATTGTCATTGTAATTTGTTTAGTCACTTCGTTACATGCTCGCTGCCTATTGGCTAGAGGTCCTGAGCTATTTTGTGGCTTACCTTGGGGTTCTGATGATGTGTTCAGCTGGAGTAATGAGGGCAGGGAGGTCGGTTGCAGACCTCGACCTTCGTGGTGGACTTTCAGGGATCAATGCCATTGCACCGACACACATTGAGTTCTGTTAATAATAACAATTTTTAATCCATTATTTTATAGGTTTATAAATAAACTAGCGACCCGGTACGGCTTCGCACGGGTAAAAAATATATAGCCTTCTCCACTATTTAATGGATGTTATTATACATATAAACCTTCCTCTTGAATCACTCTATCTATCTATAAAAAAAACCGCATCAAAATCCGTTGCGTAGTTTTAAAGATTTAAGCCTACAAAGGGACATAAGGACAGAGAAAGCGGCTTTGTTTTATACTATGTAGTCATAGTCGTTTTTTAAGCAGTTCATATTTGTGATTGTAGAACATATAATTATATATAGACTAAAAAGTGACTTCAAATTACGTTACATCTAGGAATTATTAAGAATGAAGTGAAAATGGTTTATCAAGATCGAGACAAATGAGGATCCGTGATCTCTAATCTCTACCTACCTATTCCTTTAGAAAAACAAATATGATTTGTGTATGTGATGTAATTATATATGAACCACGACAACAACAAATGTATCTAATAAAGAAGTAGACAGAGATCGGAAATCTCGTTTATTTCTGATCCTGACAACCCTTTTGCGGTTCGTTGACATTGATTACCTTAATAACTCTTTTATTTACATCATTAGTTACACATATCCAAGGAAACTTCAGATCCCAGAACTCCTGTCCACTCCGAGACAACATACAAGTCTTGATTGTATTATGTATCCGAATACCAACAAAATGCCAAAATATATTCCAAAGCAGAACTTTCACAACTATCTAGTGGTTAACAAACGCTACTTTCCGCTTCGCTTCACGACTTCCAAATAAAAGAAACGAAACGAAGCGGTTCGAACCCTGAACTTTTGGGCTCGAGTTTTCTAGTAGCGAAACAAATCCGGAATTTCCCGCTGGGGGTAACAGTTGTAATGAATGTTTGTTTGCAAGTTGGATTGTTGTGTAAGTGTTTTCGGGAAGGGTGTGTGCACTGAATATTTAGATTGTTTTTATCTTATAAGGAATCTCTTTTTATTCTAATACTAGTGACCCGCTCCGACTTCGCACGGGTATAAAATATATAGCCTACTCTACTATTTAATGGATGTTATTATACATATAACCTTCCTCTTGAATCATTCTATCTATTAAAAAAAACCGCATCAAAATCCGTTGAGTAGTTTCAAAGATTTAAGCATACAAAGGGACATAGGGACAAAGAAAGCGACTTTGTTTTATACTATGTAGTGATTGTATGTTGTTATAGTATCCTAAATTTCGATGTTATTGATAATATTGATACATTTTTCGATGTTAAAAGTATTCAAGATATGTTTTAAGCATGTTTAGTTAGCTAGGGCGATAAGCTAGCATATTGTTAAGAAATCGTATTAGTATTTTAACATTTTACAAGGTTGATAATAATGACAAAGACCACTGGCTAAAAAATATAGCTCCATGTTTTGGTCCTCCCCAAAATTTTAACACAATTGAAAATATCGTGAGAAAATCTGCCTATGCTTCGGGATAGGCCAGTGCTTATATACGGCGATACGGTTCCCTACCGATAGCTTATATAGTTCTATACGTTGGGTCCTGTCTATCTAGTGCAACGCGGGTTTTAATTGACCCATACCTAATATGCCTTCGAAATTTCGGATATAGACACTCAAGCCTTTGACTACCCCGCCACAATAAAAAAGAGACTGTGTATACTGAAGTTGCAAAGCGTATATTTATGTGTTTGTTACAAACGTATGATCTTAGCATATTAATCCATTTAAACACAAATAATACACACGCTCTTTTAGACTAGACAAAAACTGAACTGTATAGGATTCTTTTAGAAGTCGGCACATGACATGTTAAGCATCTCTTCTAGGTTGCCAGCCCATCTCCCCTTAGTAGTCACGTACCTGTCGCATCCTGTGGGCTAAGTAGCCGCACTGGTAGTTGGGAAAGGCGTTTCCGTAGTCGTAGGAGGCTCTACTTCTTGACAGGGACAGCGCTCGGTGCTACACATAGAAACATATACATACATATATAATAACTTAACATTATATGAATGAGATTAGTATGTATGAGAAGGTTAATGGTGTCAGGCAAGCAACTTTTGGGTAGAAGTCTTTTTCCCTTCAGAGGGTAGGCGCGAATGCGTGTTTGTCTCGAAAGTATCAAACCAATTTCGATTTCGACATTCATACCCCTCATCATACTCACACATATAATGTTACATAGATACATACACGTATAGATACATACATTCTCGCTTCTACGTCCCTGTCTGATCGCCACCTGGAACGATCCTGACAAATCTGTTTCGCCTCACTCACACCCAGAGACAAATATTATTTAATTTAACTTGAATATGACAACTTTTTCTGATCCGGTGGCCGAATTAAGAACTAAAATTTGCACATACTTTCAAACTTAAAATTATTAAACAGAGAACAACAAAAGCGACTGTAGCGACGCCGTCACCTGGTCAGAAAAGTTTGTGGCACCAGTATTTCGTAACATGAAATAGTTTTAATATAAAACCACATTTAGTTTGCCAAATGCACCAACAGCGGTAAGGAAAACCTTGTGAGGTAACCTATCTGTTAACATGTGACGCGGATTACCACCTGTCACATTGAATACTGACTATCTAGTCAACTCGTGGATTCGACTACTTACTACCACAATTACAGAGATTAACCTGAACGCTTGACTACCCCGCACGGTCGTGAAAGGGTTTGTTTGTCGACAGTACCCTTGTCCTTTTATTTATTATAAAATTGACTTTGTTACTACTTATTCTCTTATTCTTATAGCGACGTACGTTCAAAATCAATTCCTCTATAACTTGTGTTAATAAATCAACTATATACTATTACTACATACTATAGTTACTTACTATAACTATATACTAATACTAATATAAATCAACTATTAGGGTAAAATAACTTAATATTTTATTATGTAAAAATTTCTTAATCTTGTAGTAACGTAGATTCTATATCAAAAAGACAAACGCATTCACGACCATAAACTCTTGCGGACCAGTTCAAGTTTTCATCTCCGCAATTGCGAAAGTAGGAATTCTCGAATATATACCTCGAATTACTGAGCTACGTCGAATTTCTAATTCTATATCAATATTTTACTTGTATCGATGTTACGTTTTACTTATTTAATAGTTTTAAACTTACATGCGGGGCCATGGCAGCGGCGTTTTCAGCCAGGGCACAGCTCGTCCGGTGTTGCTGTTGGAATTTCGGCTGATAAGGCTCTAGCATCCTGTGGAAAGCCTCTCGTTTAATATCTACGTGTGCTACTGCTGTAAGAGGCGACTAAGAGTAAAAAGGACATATGTATATCACGTCTATGTATGAGAGAATAGGACAAAATATCTGACTGCTTTTTGTCACTTTTAGCTTGTTGTTACAAACAGTTTCCAGTCTGGGACGTAAAAAGAATGCTAACTAGCTGCCGTTCTGCCCCGCATATCGTAGGAGGCGACTAATGGACTAGAGGTAATAAGGTAGGTATATGCTAGGTATAATACTGGTCGATGAATTAGCAACCTGTCACCCATGTTCCATAATAACATCGCAAGCCCAATACATTTAAAAAGTGACATAGGAGTTATTATATCTTCGAGGTTCTGTCCACCCCGAAAAGGATTAATGGATATAAGTAATAAACAAATTATGTATTTGACTATATATCTATATTTACTGCGGTGGAGGCGAAGAAATATGAATCGTCAGTCTGCGCGTGACCAAGGCTGCTGCAACGTAGCCGAAACATAAAGTAAGTTACTATGACCGATTATATTAGTACTATAGGTTTTTTCAAAGCACTAAGCACTAGGAATGCTAGCGGGCTTTGAGTGGCTCATGCCTTTGAAATTTCGGAGATGGGCACTCAAGCCTCTGTATCCACCACTTTCAAAAAGGAAGCGTCTACACAAATCCTGAAGCGTATGTGATGACTGGCAATATGTCTCCAAAGATCTATATTATTGTCATCACATTCTCGATTGGTATGCTAACTAACCAAGGAACTATTTCTCCAACATTCTGTCCACCTCGAAAGGGATTAAAGGATGCGAGTGACAGTAAAATAATATAATAGTTATTTTTAAACACTCGCGATTTATACTCATTTTATTTACTATGTGAGACCGGGTCATAAATTAATAAACATATCTGATTACCTTTATTTTGCCCGACGTTTCGACCCAGTTGCATAAGCCGTGGTCGCGAAACAAAAATTCAAAAATTTACAAAAATTCCAATTGTGAGGGTAGACAGACATTAGCTGAGACGCTAGTTTTCCCGCGATTCTTTCTCTCTTTATTAATTTATCGTGATATGACCCGGTATACATAATCGCTACTTCGATAGATATACCACTGTACCAAAACTGGCTTAGAAACCATTGTCTCCGTACTTCTGTTCATCCCAAAAGGGATTAATAGATTTAAGTAATAATCAAATCATGTACAATATGACTATATAGCTGTATTTAACGAAATGCCAATAGTCAATTCGATTTATTTTTAATTACTACGAATAAATCATTGCAATTTTTAAGTCATTTTTTTCATCAGTATTTTTACTTTTAATATTTATAATCCTTATATTGAATAAAAAAAATATCATTTCATATCATAAACCCACCGAAAAGAAGGCGTGGCTAAAATAGTCCACAGTTCGTCCTCATAGCATATTCAGTGCGCGGAATTCCAAGGGAGTGAGTAGAGATTTAAGGTAAGATACGTGTAGGATTTGGTTAGGGATCAAGTGGCTTGTTACGAACATATTTTACGGGAAAACGTGACAAAGTTAGAAGAAAATGTCGACAAGATATCGTAGGACTGAAAAGGGGCATGTTTTTATTTATAGTAACTATATAGACAAAAGACAAACGCATTCACGAGGTTCCCTAGCAGGATAGTCGGAGGTTCAGGTGTCCATCTCCGTAATTGTGAGGGTAGTAATTCTATGGCTACCTCGAACCCACGTGTTGACCAGATAGTCAGTACTCAATGTGACATGTGGTAAGCCATGTCGCCATTTACAAGCACTAACTATTACCTGTTCCTATATATTGATATTTATACGTACACATACACATATGCCCGTTTCATCAAGAGAGGTAGACAAAGATTCTAGATGCCCATTTGTCTCGATACATCTCAACTTTTTAATATAACATTAGAGTCTAAACAATCATTTGAGAGTTGTGATGTCATATGAAACATTGGTGGCAGTTTGCTAGTGCATTGTCCAATAGATTTCGTTAACCTCCAACCCTATAGTAGCCTAAGATATACCGAGAAGATTGACAGCTAGTTAACCTTATTTTAAAATGTCAGTAATCACGGTATTACTATATCACTCTTCACTCTCTACAAAACAGTTCTGATATATAAAGTTGTATTCTCGATATTTCTATCCTCTAGAATAGTTAGTATCCCTCGGCATAGGTAGCCTGTGCCTGTATATATGGCGATACGGTTCACTACCTATCACGCTGGGTACTGTATCTAGTGAAACCCGCCTTTTAATGCCTCATACCTAACATGTATCGAAATTTCAGAGAAGGGCACTTAAGCTGACTACTCCGCCATAATAAAAAAGGGAGTGTGTATTCACAAGTTGTATGCATGTATGTATGTAGAATAAGTATTCGACCTCTATTTATATGTTATGTAGAAACGTAAGCCGTTTCAAACGGCATATATTTCGTAGTGGAGTCAAATCCCACTGCAGACTGCCGCAGTAATAAATAAAGGCACTGCATTGCTTTACCTGGTTTTAGTTACGCCCCTTTCATAATTGCTTAGATGTAAACAAAGTATAATGGTGCAATGGTATTTTGGGATTTAAAAATAGTATACGACAAACTGTTATTTTTGCGATATATTATTATAATGGTTTGTCTTAGGGTTATACAATTTGAATAAATGGTATATTTATTTTGGGACGTACTCACCTATTTATAAAACAAAAGAAAACAATATCGAACAATTATGGTGATATATAACAATAGAACACAGAAACAAGTAATTTAGATAATAATTAAATAAAAATTATTAAAAATCCGTTTACAATTTGACTTGAATTGTGAATTAATTACGTACCTATCAATAAAATAAAATTGAACTTAGACATTACATAACTATTCCTGTCATATGTTGTAATTTCAATGATTTAAATTTATTATTGATTTAAATGAACCGAAATAATTCACTACCAACCCATTCCTAACCTTTTCTGTAGATTTTGTTATATTATTGTGTACATTTAACTATTTTTGATCTTTAAATTAATTTCCATACACAATTTAATAAGCACTTATTTCACCAAGGTTACGTAAAAACATTTGAAATTCTTCCCCGCAGCGTGTTAAGAAATCATCTTATGCCACCGCTTAGTAAACAAATTTATTCATTACTTTTGTAACATAACAGTTAAGCTTCGGTTTGTTCGGTGTAAGAGGTATTGGGGTCATGAAGCCGCCTTGCTAATAGGCTGTGCACGAAATGGGATAAATATTTATAAAGTTTCTTCATAATATCCGACACGAGGCGAGGGATGGTTTACATTCAAGTTTTAAGTATACGATGAGGGAAAACTTCGTGAAGAAAAAGTCGTTTTTTGGTTATAAACTGCGCTGTTTTTTATTTAAATTTTCGTTCGTTCTTTATTGCATTCAACATTCATTTACACATTAACAGACAGTTAATTTGTACAATATGCTTTGTTGTCGCGTTTAGGGATTAAATCAAGTAGGGAGGTTTTTGTGTAAAGATCTGGTAAGTTATACCTAGTATACATGGGTAAATACTCTTTAATAGGACTTCATTAGACTAAACTAGACTTTATAAAAAAATCATTGTTTAAATTCACACATGCAAAATGTCAACGGTTTAAATAAAATGACGGATTTATGTATTTATTATAAAAATATATCATTACTCGATGATGTTGCAATATGTTTTCATAAAGTATATAGAGTACTGAATAGACCATTACATATTATGTATATTCATAAATTTTACATGTCATGTAAACATTACATTCAGAAATATGGTGTATTGTTTTTGAACATTAAACAATTAATTGTCATCAACACTTATCAGGAAATATGTTGCCAGGTATATTAAACATTAACAACAGCAAAGGATAAAAAAGGAAATGCGTGATTCTTAGCTCTGCCTCCATCGGGAATTGAACCCAGGAACTTATCATTAGCGCTCAGGTAATTAACCTTTCGCACCATGGAGCAAGTCAAATTGAACACAAACATTCATAAAATATCCCGTGCTAGCTGTGACGTAAAAAGAATGATAACTAACTGCCATTCTTACCGGTATATCATAGGAGGCGATTAAGGGACTGAGGGTAAAAAAAACCATTGGGTGATGGGATACTTGTCACCGACGTTCCATTTAAAATCCCAACCCCAACTCATGCTAAAAAATGACTTATAGGCTATTCGCGTTAAGTAAATAGTGACGACATTACGTTCAGAGGTTAAACTGGCCAATGAGACGAGAGTAAATGAGAAAAAAATTCACATTCACCAATCGCAGTCAACCGTTGTCACGTCTCATTGGGCAAATCGCAGGGACATGCTGACGTCACTATTTACTTAACGCGAATACAATATAGTTATGATGTATCCAAGGTCACCCCAACGGGATAGAGAACGAACATATACATCCGTAATCCAACAGCAACACTCCAGACACGTGTCACAATGACGTCACAGGACATCACCCACACAGTTAGCCGAAGAGTATGTACGTACAGTTTATAGACACACCTGATCTTGCCCCACCTGTTGAAGAACAGGGCTATGGCTGCAATCCAGAGTAGGAGGACTAATGCCACTAACAAAGCCTCTTCAGTCCTCACTACTACAGCGCCACCTGTGGAGCGAAAAGATACTCATTTACAATCATATACAGGCAATTTAATGGCGGCTCTAGCCCAGTGGGTAAGACCTCGGACTTCGTATGAGAAAGGTCCTAGGTTCGAATCCCGGCTCTGGCATGTATGTACCAATGAATGAAATTTAAATATATGTTTTTCATTTACGTACATAATTTACAGTCGCTAACGGTGAGGAAAAACATCGTGAGGGAACCTGCCTATACCAAAGGATAGGTAACAGTCAGTGCCTATATACGGCGATACGGTTCACTACCTATCACGTTGGGTGCTGTCTATCTAGTGATACGCGGGCTTCGAATGACCCATACCTAATGCCTTCGAAATTTCGGAGATGGGCATTTCAAGCCTCTGACTACCCCGCCATAATAAAAAAGGCAGTGTGTTTACACAAGTGTGAAGCGTATGTATGTTATAAACGTACTAGTGACCCGCTCCGGCTTCGCACGGGCATAAAATATATAGCCTAATCCACTATTTAATGAATGTTATTATACATATAAACCTTCCTCTTGAATAACTCTATTAAAAAAAACCTCATCAAAATCCGTTGCGTAGTTTCAAAGATTTAAGCATACAAAGGGACATAGGGACAGAGAAAGCGACTTTGTTTTATACTATAAACATATAACGGCCCTTAATTCGCATTTTGACGACCTCTGGCGCGATCGGGTAGCTGCCTGAACGCTAATCGTGAGAGGGTTCGATTACCGATGGAGGCAGAGTTAAGAACTACACTTTTCGACTGTTTTCCAGTCTGGTCGTTGATTATATATGCTATATATGTATTTATCTATATAGTATATATATCTTAAATTTACGTTAACTAGTACCCTTAACCCAAGTCTTAAATGTACTTGCCAAGGGGTTAGTTCAATTGGTGTAATAATGTCCTATTATTATTATCCCTTTCGAGAGAGGCATAATGAACCGTAGGCACATTCAGAATGGTATCGGGGTTAGGAAGGATAAGAATAAAAAGTCACTAGGTTTATATTAAAACGGTGAGTAATCATAGAAGTGGAATTCCTTATGTTATTGCAGTTGTTATTATGTTCATAATTAAATTCGGCTAGTCAATAAACCGACATCAATAAATACGGAATCGCGCATCAATAAAACTGAATTGTACACCAAAATAATACAGTGCCAACCCAACTATTGATATGCGTTCTTATACAGATTTAGTACGCATTTCATTTTATATGTACTTTTAATAATTTTCCATTGGATTCTTTGAACATAATACATATAATAATAATAATATTTAGGACACTATTACATTAATTGAGCGAGCCCATTGGTAAGTTCATTTAAGACTTGTGTTAAAGGTACTAGTCAAAGTATATATAAGAAACATATACTTATTATATATAGATAATTATATACCATATAATCAACGATCAGACTGGAAAGCAGAAGAAAAGCGTAGTTCTTAACTCTGCCTCAACCGGGAATCGAACCCATTTACGATTAGCGTTCAAGTGGTTAACCGATCGCGCCACGGAGGTCAAAAATCTATTTTATAATTATGTAACTGATAATAAAATAACATAAAAATTTTAGCTCACATGGATCACAAAAGGAGATCCTTTAAGGCAACGAAGTCATTGTACATACATATTTACAGTCGCTAACGGTGAGGGAAAACATCGAGGAAACCTGCCTATCCCTCAGGATAGGTAATAGTCGTGCCTATATACGGCGATACGGTTCACTACCTATCACGTTGGGTGCTGTCTATCTAGTGATACGCGGGCTTCGAATGACCCATACCTAACATACCTTCGAAATTTCGGTAATGGGCATTCAAGCTTCTGACCCCGCCATAATAAAAAGGGAGTGTGGATACACAAGTCGTGAAGCGTATGTATGTATAAATAAGTATGTTAGTAGTATGAAAGAGTAACGGTAGAATTTCAATACTAAGAGACAACCAGTGTCAGGCAAATGTTTTGACTTTCAATGAATGTACTGTACTTGTACTTATGTTGAATAAAAACATTTGTCTTTGACTTTGAACTTGTCTTACCATGTGTAGGGAGTGAGGAGTTACTTTTAGGCATCCCTGAGGGTCCTGGATGAAGACGCAGCACCACCTCCGCTGGGGGACCTCCAGTAGCGCCCGTCCATTCTACCACATACAAATATAAAATTAACATACATACAAACAGACTTATATATTGACCTATTGAAGAAAGGTTGAAATGAAATGATATGAAATGCTTTTTATCCAATATGAGGATCACAAAATCACTTATTGAAAGAAAAAAAGAAGTATCTATAACAGCTTACTGTAACATATAGTAGAACGTGATTGCACCAATTGAACTAGCCCCTTGCCAAGTACATTTAGAATAGTGTTAAGGGTACTATTCAACGTATGTTTAAGAAATGTATTCTTGTCATTGATGCATACATATATAATCAACCAAACTGAAAAGCAGAAAAAAACCCGCCCTTTCGCCCGGGAAAACTTAATACTTATGATTACAATGTCTCTACGTCACTATGTACTATTTCAATAAGATATTCATGTTATTTCCTACCGCTTACTAAAATTACCCTTAACTACCACCAACAATACAACATTAAAGGCCTTTCGACGTACGTAATACATACATACATTGACGTTCTTTCTAGGTGGACAGTACTTTGGAAACTTACTCACTAGCTTGTATATTCGATGTCCTATAGAAGAAGCTAGCCTATTGCCTAATAGATTCCTTAAACCCCTAGTCCCTAGGTCGCCTCATATGACATGCCGGGAAGAATAGCAGGTAGTTAGCGTTTTTCTACGTCCCATATTAGCAAAGGCTAGTTTCCTATACGAATAACTGTTAAAATTACCCTTATGGCACCAATAATACAATACATACATACACAACACGCCTATTCCCTTTAGAGAGGTATGCAGAGATCACGGAACCCATCTGTCTCGATCCTGAAAAACCACTTTAGCTTCATTGACACACATTCGCCTCTTACACACTCAGTGGTTATTGGTACTTCTAACGTCACACTTTTTCAATATGGCATGTATCTGTATGGCGCCTACGCAACAAATATATAATACACGTACGCGTTCACGACCATTAACCATTACGGGGTAGTCAGAGGTCCAGGTGCCCATCTCCGTAATTGCGAAGGTAGTAATTCTATGGCCACCTCGAACCCACGTGTTAACCAGATAGTTAGTACTCAATGTGACAGGTGGTCAGCCATGTCGCCATTAACAAGCATTAACTATTACTTGTTCTGGGAACAGGTAGGTTTCCTCACAATGTTTTTCCCTCACCGCAGTATTCGACGCATTTCGTAAATGTAATTATGTAATACAATACAAACATTATAGACGTACGTAATGAAGCCTGTAATTCGCACCCTGCTAACAGGCTTAACTTGGATGACCTGAGAAATTGGGTGTTGCTTGGGTGTAAGTACTTTGATTAATTGCCACGAAACTTAGTATGACGCAGTGAAAGTATAGCCAATTATGCTAAAATAAATATGGATATGTGTGTATGTATGTATGTGTAAGTGTATAAAAACATACTTTTTTATATAAACATATTTATTATATAACTCGGCGTAGCTCAGTTATTTGGGACTTGACACTGTATCAGTGGGTATAGGGTTCAATTCCCGCTTGAGCATGTCCGCAAGGGTTAATCGTCGTGAACGCGTTTGTCTTTGTTTAGACATTTTATTTTTGCTGCTATTCTTTCCGACATGTCGTAATAGGCGACTAAAGGACTAGGGGTAAATGGATTCTATTGGGCGATGAGCTAGCAATCTGTCACCAATGTTCACTATGACATCACAACCCCTATATTCATGCTTAAAAGTGACCTAAGAGGGATTCTATGTACAAGGTTCAGTCCACCCCGAAAGGGATTGAAGAACGTCAATGCCTATGTATGTATTTTGATTGAGATTGATTGAATTGTAAGTAGAAGAGTGTATTTGGTACTTCACCAAACGGTTTCCTGCTAGGGTGACATACATTCAGGATAAATAAATAAATAATATTCTCTGATATATAACACTTTACGTCACTTTATATGACAATCAGATACATGATATTTCGATATAGTGTGACGTAAGAAGTAGCTATAACCATCCAGTGTGTATGAAGAGATGTTTTCCAAGAAAAGACTAAACAGATGCTACGGATCCTCATTCATCTCTATCCATACAAAGTACTCATACTTTTGCTTCATTGACAGCAATATACACATTCGGTGGTTATAGTTACTTATAAATTCAACCTTTTTCAATATTTTTACTCACCTGCTAATATTCTTGACGGGGTAGAGGGTTGTGACTTTCTGTTCTTCTCTTCTGTAGATTCTATCGACAATGTCGTGTCTGTAACAACAAATTTTATTAATAAGAAAGAAAGACGGTTACGTAGGGGCCAGCCTAATAACACATAACAGTCAGATAGACGCTATATTGAAAAAAGGTGACGTTAGGTGTACCTATAACCGCCGAGAGTGTATGAGAAGATGTTAATGTCAATGAAGCGAAAGTGGTCTATCAGGATCGGGACAAATGAGGATCCGTGATCTCTGCCTACCCCTCAACAGGGAATCAGGCGTGATGTGTATGTATGTAAGAAAGAAAACTTTTTATTCAATTTATTAAATAACGTTGACACAAACATTAAACATCTAAAATAAGAAACTTTGATGCAGTGGAAAGGTGTTGCTTCATTATGCGTTGCTAGGCTGCATCACTGGTCCTCCGGCAGCACCCGATTCGAAAACTGTCACATGCTGCATATATTAAAATAATACACACACAAGAATATAATTATAATAAACATCGCAACAATTACTTACAGACATGACATAGCTTTTGTATAGTATACATATAAGTATATATACAAACATATATATAAATATACACACATACGCATGTCGTAAAAAGTGATTAAGGGACTACGGGTATATTGAGATTGGAATCTATTGAGTGATAGGTTAGCAACTTGTCAGATATATTCCATATGAGATCAAAACTCCAATATGCATGCTAATAAATAACCAAGAAGATTTTTTGCATGTCTCCAAGGGACGTGAATTTATACATCACTCTATAAAACAAAGTCGCTTTCTTTGTCCCTATGTCCCTTTGTATGCTTAAACCTTTGAAACTACTCAACGGATTTTGATGCGGTAGGCTATATATTTTATACCCATGCAAAGCCGGAGCGGGTCACTAGTATGTGTATAAAAAAATCTTTTAGCCTAATGTGAAACTGGTGTAAAAAATCTAAAAGGTGGAAGTGAGGTTAGGTCAGTTGATGATAATCACAGAACCTCGTACTAGTTCGCATGAGCATCTGCAAATACGTTGTATGCTACAATTTAGTCATAATCACTATATCTAGATAGTTACGATATATCTTAAGTCAATATGTATGTATATAAAACGTCTGCTATATCCAGTCAATAATGTCTCTATAAGAAAGGAGCCATAAATAGTTCATAATTGAAATAGTGAAGACACTTCCATTATTCACGGCCCGTCGTCAATACTATTTTTAAGTAAACATAAAAATTATAGTCCGCGAGCGAACACACACATTTATGTTATAATATAAAACAGTGGAAGGTCGAGGCGTCACGCACACACTTCAATATTTAATGTGATCGAACATCAATTGATAAGTGCGTTATTCAGAAACGCTGCTTAGTATTAGGTTGTGGTTTTAGATGGAGATAATTTTAGTAGTTAGGTTATGTTAAAGATTTATAGACGTTAAAATGTTTTTTATGTTTGATCTAAAGGCCAACTTCCTGTTAAATTGGATTGGAATAGGGTAAATTAAATTTATTAAGCGAAAAGCTAGAACATGTCATGAATAAATACAATTATGTCTCCGAGCTTCTGTACTTCCAGAAAGGGATATAAAAATGCGAGTTTGTTTTTAACTAAACAATTATAATGACAAAATAAACATAGAATTCAGGCGCTAACTTTGCATTTACAAAAGTAACATATAATTAATAAAAAAAATCTAATTTGTAATATTTATATAGTTATCTTTGGCATACAATTACAAGCCTATTACTAATAAAAGTTACATTCATACACGTCACATCGTCATGTGAAAACGTCTATTTATCCCAAAGTTACTCATGACACGTCAAGCTGAAACTTTCTCAAACTAGACACAGTCGCTGAAGTAAAAGTTGGAACTAGACTACGTTCTTGAATCTTGCACGTGTTTGATTAACAATGTAAGCCGGGACGGCTTAATTCTTAGTATGCCCTGGATATCAAGGTCATACGTCATATTACTATGTGAA
The DNA here is from genome assembly GCA_030578115.1 of Leucoptera coffeella. Lineage (NCBI taxonomy): Eukaryota > Metazoa > Arthropoda > Insecta > Lepidoptera > Lyonetiidae > Leucoptera > Leucoptera coffeella. The sequence goes on along the minus strand of JAMBLF010000597.1, from coordinate 204,868 downwards.
TTCTATCAAACAATCAATTTTCCACTTCGATCACTTATGCTGTATGCTCAATAACTATTTTAGTCAACACTGTTTCATCGTCATTTATTTTACGCCACTTTAATTCGTTTCGAAGTAATTAAGATTTTATTGGAGGTATAAGCTTCGAGTTGAATCATTTCCGAGTGACATTGAATAATATAATTAAGAATAGTGAGATAAGGGAAGGTTGCAGTTTGAAAGAAGATGTAGTGACTAGGATTGAAAAGGGCATGATTCGATGGTTTGAACATATTATGCGGCTGAATGATAGTGTATTGATGAAAGTCAGACATTAAGTTATATGTGGATGAGGAGGAAGGGGTCGGCCCAACAAGGCATATGACAGTCAGATAAACGACATATTGATAAAGGGTGACGTTACGAGTAATTGCATCCAACAAGTGATCTGTATGTATCAATGGAACTTATAAACTTTAATAAATAATTAAAAAAAATCCTTGTTAAATCCAATGGATTAAAGGATAGTGCTTTTGAAAACAGTGGCCATTAATCATGTACTCTACAATTGCGGAGTAGTACACTCGCATCTCTCACTACCCAAGATTCAGTCGTTACAATCTTTCATACTATGTTCTCTTTGTACCTAATATATATATGAACGTAGGCATACAATCTGTGTTGTGTCTCCTAACATTTTAGTACACGAGTAAGCAATCCAATCTGGTATGCAAACACGGCCTCTGCAAGTAGCTATCTCAAGGACGGAAAACAAGTGAAGAGCGACACAGCTGTTCAATTAATTGATTACTGAGTCCTCTCAATGTACGTACATACTTCTCGCTATAGAAGGGTAATTAGAGATCACAGGTCCGAGAGTGTATGAGAGGATGTATGAATATCAATGAAGCGAAAGTGGTCTGTCAGGATCGGGACAAATGGGGATCCGTGATCTCTGCCTACCCTCTACAGGGAATCAGGCGTGATGTGTATGTATGTAGGTCCGGTCAATTAGGAGATTTTTTTCGATACTGACATTACCGATTAATTTACATCCTAGGCACTATGAACCTGATGAGGGATTCTTAATAAGTAAGTAAATTCATGAATATTATAATATTGCTGAATAACTACGATCACCAGTATTCCTATATTTTGCACCTCTTTACCTCAAAAATATATTAAATAACCTTTAGTCTTTTAGTCGCCATATATGACTTCTCTATAAGAAGGCAGCTGGATACATTTAATTCGAAGTCCTAGTCTAAAACAGGAGAAAACTTTCTCACGTTACTGTTCTCAATTTCCAACAGACCCCAAGTGTCAACTTTTATAATGAATAGCACAAAGTTCCCTTAAGAAAGTTGTGATATACGAGTATGTTTGACTTGAAGCTAATGGAAAATTAAATTCATATTGAACGCCCCGATTCTCGTGGCAACTTATAATTAATTATCTTAACTGGTGTTGTGTAACGTAAACAGTTTTAAAGATTTCATTTATTCAACAACAACCGGGTCGTTATGATCACCAAAGTAAAGAAACGAACAAATAATGACGATGACAAACGCGTTCACGACAGTTAAATCTTGCGGGGTAGTTAGTGGTTCATGTGTCCATTCCGTCATTGCGAAGATAGTAATTCTATGGCTACCACGAACCCACGTGTTGACCAGATAGTCAGTATTCAATGTGACAGATGGTAAGCTGCATATGTCGCCATTTACAAGCGCTGACAATTACCTGTTCGGCGAACAGGTAGGTTTCCTGACGATGTTTTCCGTCACCGTAGTATTCGATGTATTACGTAAATGTATTTTTTTTACGAGAATAATTATGTAATTTTATTCCCTGCACACAAGGGTAACAAAAAGAATTACAAGACACATTATGTAGTTGAAACGTAGCCTTTGAGTGATTGAAGACTTTCGTAGATACGCAGATTCCCACGCAATTCTTTGAGTATTCTGAAGGGCTATATATATAAATCTATAAAAATCTTTATAATGATGATGAAAATGATTCTAACATAATATCAGCGTTGCGTTTGCCACCAAACGTAACATACTAAGCTCAGTTAGAACCCTTTTGCTGCGACAATAACATGCACAAGCTATACCTCCTAGTTTGTAAGTTTGATTTGTATTGTGTATGTTTTTTTTTTGCTGTAAATAAATGCTTTGTTATTATTATTATTAAATGCGTGCATATGCATATAAAATAACACGCTTCACGAGTTGTGTATTCACACACTTTTTTATTGCGGCGGGTTAGTCAGAGGCTTCAGTGCCCATCTCAGAAATTTCAGAGGCATGTCAGGTATGAGTCGCTCAAAGCCCGTATTATACTAGATAAATAGCACCCAACGTGATAGGTAGTGAACCGTATCGCCGTATACAGGGACTGGCCATTAACAATCCCGAGGGATTGCTCTTACAATTAGCGGCTGTAAATAATGTACGTTAGTTAAAATCGCATTTTTAAATATCATTCATTGGTACTGTTACAAAACCTGGGATTCGAACCTAGGATCTCTTGAGAACCTACCTCCTAAAAGAACCTATAAGAAGTCGGTCTTACCCACTTGGGTACAGTCGCTATTAAATATTTACATATACATATAATCACGATCATACAACCCCTTCTAGGTAGTCAGAGATTTAGTATCAACCATTACCTAAGTTTTATTGTGATAGTATCTGGTCTCTCGAAACCATTCAATAGTTATATTTATTAGCAACATACCAAAATTTAGTTATAAATGCGTGAAACTATATAAAAAGTAAGTAATTTAGGTCACACGAAACCTTTTTGTACCAGATAGTCTACATTCACAGCTAAGTGATATCACCATGTAGAGATGCAGACTATTGCCTATTCCGTAATAGCCACGTTTTACCAATATAGTTTCCCTAAACATAACACAAAGTTAGATGCTAATAAAAAATCCGAATCAATATTCCCCATGACATGCGGTACACATTAGTGACGTTAACCAAAAACAACGTTACCTTAAGTGAAAATAAACAAGAATCGAACCTCCGACCTGACGTTAAACACTCCATTTTGCAGTCGTGAAACGTCGAACTTTCACTTAAGTTCTACATATGAATGCAGGTTAGTTACACCGGGAATCTGAACTCTATGACGGCAGTTTAAAGTCTAAATTCCAAAACTAAGGTTGGTCTACGGGAGATTATTTGATGTTTTCGTGGTAGTGGAAAATATTGGTCAGAGTTTGAAATGCACGTCAAATTTAATACTGCAAGGTTGCTTGTTTAAGGCAGTTATTCAACGGGATTTGTTAAGTGGGAATTTGAAGTACGGTGACATACACAACTCTTTCTTATGGAGAGGGAGACAGAGATAACGGATTCCTATTTGTCTTGATTTTAACTAACCGTTTTTGCTTCTGGAACAGCCATACACCTTTACAGTTGGCATTTTAGGTATCCTAACGAGTCTGTTTTTCAATATGTATTGCATAAGTCATGGTAATATCTTAATCTCAAGTAATCGTTACGTAAATTTTTGTATTATATTTGGGATCATGATGGTTTTGATGTCGGATTTTAGTAAAAGGTGGCTAGTTCATCACTCTATAGATTATTAACTAAGCGGTAGAATTTCAATGCTAAGAGACAACCAGTGTCAGGCAAATGTTTTGACTTTCAATGAATTTACTGTACTTGTACTTATGTTGAATAAAAACATTTGACTTTGACTAGTCTTAGTTGTCATTACCAACGAAATACTGGGTATTTTCTAAATACGCTACTAAATAGCATAACGGGATTTGATATTTTTATATTGTATTAATATGTTAACAATTCGTAGATAACTAAAATAAGCTTATTACGTGGCTTCCGTTTTTCCGACATTTAATTAAAGGTAACTAAAGGGTTAGGATTAAATGGAACCAATTGGACGATGGGATAAGAGCCTATTACCAATGTTCCATTTAACATCACAACCCTAATATTCATGCTAAAAGTGACCTAGGAAATATTATCTTGTCCCCAAAGTTCTGTCCACCCCGAAAGGAACGTGAATGTATATGTATGCAATAGACACATGAACAATATCCCATTGTACTACAATATTGTCATACTAATAACATTTCAAATACTAGGGTTGCATATTCACAGCAATCGAAATGTCACTCAACAATTGCAAACTCAATTATGTTCACAATGAGTACCTAATTATTCCATAGCCTATGAGTGGCCGTTGACAATATTATACATGTTTCTGACACGTGTCTGGATGTAGGGTCCGGCAACGTGTAAACGTGACTTATATAAATGTCATGTTTATTGAATAAATGTTTACTTGTGTTAGTATTATGTTACATATAATATAACATGTGCATTTAAATATGTGCTTACGTGTTACTTACTTTTGGACATCTGTGTGTATTGTATGTTAGTAAGTTGTTACTTTTTATGACAATGGATGCTTTATAGCAATACTTACAAAGTTAGATCCAAAAATACTTAATTTACATAATAACATCGTTTGTAAACGATAAACCACATCATGTATATGCTTCAGAATAGGCAATAATCTGTGCCTGTATATGTTACCGGCGAAACCCGATTTAGGACAAACTAGTTTCGCCTAGTTCAAAAAAATCCTACAATCGGGTTTGGCCGGTAACATAATATGTAAGGAAATAGAACACTACCTATCATAATTCAAGTTCAATAGGTGAATCAAAGGTGTTCGATATTGCTATGAACCACTTATTCGTAATTGCGAATATTAAGAAAGTTAACCAACGAATATGATGCCGTAAGGAAATTTATGTGTATATAAAATAAATTATTCAAAATAAAACTATTATTTACAATAAAAAAAAAGAAAACAAATAAAATAAAACTTTAAAGGAAAAATATCTCCTTTAGCTCATTGCTATAATAATAATAATTGTACATTATAACAACAATTGAACTAGTCCCTTGGTAAGTTCATTTAAGACTAGATAAATACATATATAATCAACGACCAGACTGGAAAGCAAAAGAATAGCGTAGTTCTTAGCTCTGCCTCCTCCGGGAATCGAACCCGGGACCTCACAATTAGCGTTCAGGTGACTAATCGATCGCGCCACGGAGGTCGTCAAATATATGGACCTATAAGTACGTATGGACCTAAAACGGATCTTATGAGTATATATGTTCGGATAGTGTGAGTGTAGTGTCTCGTGCTATGAATTAACAAAAATTCCAATTGTGAGGGCAGACAGACATTAGCTGAAACGCCAGTCTTCTCGCGACCACGGCCTATGTAACTGGGTAGAAACGTCGAGTGAAATACATACATACACATCACGCCTGAATCCCTGTATAAGGGTAGTCAGAGATCACGGATCCCCATTTGCCCCGATCCTGACAGACCACTTTCGCTTCATTGACATTCATACATCCTCCCATACACTCTCGTCGGTTATAGGTACTCCTAACGTCACCTTTTTTCAATATAGCGTCTATCTGACTGTTATATGTCTTATTAGGCCGGCCCCTACTTTTTTTCATTTAAATATAACTAAAGAACCAAAATCTGTTTCATTTATCACTTAAGAATGTCTCATTGGCGTTTTTGTTAGGGTGCCTTATACTTTTGGCCAAGGCTGTATGTAGGAACTAAATATTTCATATATATAACCAGTTCTGTGAACCAATCTGTGTTCAGTAAAATATATCAATAAATCAGAACAACTTGAAAGTGGGTGAAACCCTTTGAAATCGCAGCTTCCTAGAAGCTACTTATTCAGAATCACTGAGCTGAGACGAAGATATTCTCGTGAAAAATTCACACTACTGCACTGGAAGCCTGTGTAACAAAGGCTAGACAAAAGTTTAGTTGATATAAAACAGGGTTTAGTACCTGAAGTTATGGAAGGGATTTTTGCAAACCTATTAGTAGCCGCAAAAACATACACGATACAAAAAGTTTACAATTCAAACTTATGGTATAGTTTGTGGTAATATAATATAACAAAGACAAATCAAAAAGACAGTAGTATTCACGTAGAAATAATACTTTATAATCATGTTAATCACGTATGGTATATATTTAAGACACCTATTTTATTTTTACTAACCCACAAACCTGAATATTTTATATATTGTATTAAACAAAAAACGAGTTAAATCTAGATTTTCTTAGGAAATTGAGTCTATCACCTTTGCACGAACCATATTCCGGACAAGATTACGAAACTTCTTTCTGTTTTTGAATTCCGAGGTTATATACCAAAGAGTATGAGTATATAGTGAGGCATAGACAATTACGTAAACTATTAACTATTCGTAATTCAAATGAATTAAGGGCCCAACGCATTACTCAGTCCTCAGGGAACCAATTTAATCATGTTAACACCAATATTCGTGACTAACTAAACACGAAAGTATTAAGCTAATTATTCAATGCCAAACGTTGACCAAAGGGGTGATCAAACTAAGTTTTAAGAACATTTGACCTGTTGTTGAGGGACAATAAAGTGAGAAATTTACGAAAATACGTTTTAGTAAAGTTTCATAAGTCACGTAGGCTCTTATGATATGCGAGGAAGAGCTGGTTGCACACCATTTAAAATAATTATAAGAGTGTTTTATTTAAAGCCTCAAAGTAGTATTTAAATACTAGCCCTACATATAAACATACTCATCAAATCTTCTACATAGAAGTAGAGAGAAATCACGCCATCATTTTTTCTTATTTGACATTCATACATTATCTCATACCCATTCCGTACTTCTAGCAGAACCTTTTTTGCAGTATGTCTTCAATTTGATCAACATAATGTCGTCGCCGTATGATTTTTCCACCAATTAATTTCAATAATATTCAAGTATAACCAAAACATGTTCCTACAAAAGTACAAATCAGAAAACTCAACCACTAATAGCGATCTTTTCCATTCTCACAATCTTCGAGAAACCTATAATTAATTCCCGTTAAACCTCAAACTTGTAGGACTGATCCTGAGAAACAAAAGTTCAGTGGATCGAAGTGAAACTTAGTTATTCGAGTGTTAACAGAGCTTCAGCCAACTTGTTTGGGTCCATTGAAATTCGAATGAGGGATGAAAAAAGGCTTTTGTTACTTAGGACCTTTGGGATTGAAAACGTGTGTATTGTGAAAAGTAAAAATAAAAAGTTTGCACTTTCATTATTGCATCCGTGATAGCTTGGGGTCTAAAGATTAATGAAACTACATATATAGTTTCCTTTATCTAAAACAAAAAACCAAACGCATTCACGACCATTAACCCTTGCGGGGTAGTCAGAGGTTCAGATGTCCATCTCCGCAATTGCGAAGGTAGTTATTCTATGGACACCTTGAACCCACGTGTTAACCAGACAGTCAGTACTCAATGTGACAGGTGGTCAGCCATGTCGCCATTTACAAGCACTAACTATTACCTGTTCGGGGAACAGGTAGGTTTCCTCACGATGTTTTCCCTCACCGTATAATTCGATGCATTTCGTAAATGTGTTTTTATTACGAAAATGTACATAGAAATTTATTAAAATTCATTTCCATTGGTGCATGCTCAAGTGGGATTTGAACCCTATACCCACTGATACAGAGTCAAGCCCCAAACAACTGAGCTACGTCGAATTACTGAGCTACGTCGAATTTCTTCGAATAAAAATATCGGTATTTAATTATTATTACAGGTATTCAATTATTATTATTTATTATTTTTTATATATATTTTATATAATTTATTATTCCAATTTAAACTAATATTAAAAGTAATGCAACAAATAGAGCTAAGGCCGTCGGTATCTCATTTATTTATATCTTTGTCTCTATAAAGTTAGCGTATTTTTCTCCAAAAGCAGATTCTTATGAATTTAAGATGTGAATTATGAATAAAATAGGTCAATACTACACATACATGAAATTCCCACATACAGTTCTCTAAGACCAAAGTCACAGCTAACCTACCTTAGAATCACAAGATAAATAAACCTACCTGATAACGATCGATCATACGTGTTCCTTTTCCATAAAATCGCATTTACGACCCCTATTTGAATTGGAAAGGAATGCACGGACCACGTCGTAAAGAGACCGAGATTTTCATATATCAACTGGCCGGAGTTAAGCAGAAGGGATTCAGCCCACGTAAATGTACATACATACACATCATGCCTGATTCCCTGTAGAGGGGTAGGCAGATCATGGATCCCCATCTGTCGTGACAAACCATTTCGCTTTATTGACACTCATACGTACTCGGATAAAGATAAATAAGAAAATAAACTAATGGAGTAATAAACATTAAAGACATTTAATAAGTTTGGTACGGATTTCCTCAAATATTTTACTTGATAATTTACAAAGATACATCTACATATTTTCACTTCCTACAATCACTTTTAGGGTAGACTGAACCTCAGAGACGCTAATATATACTAGATTACTTTTTAGCTTGAATAATTGCGATTTGCTATCATATGAACCTTTGGTGGCAAGAAGCCAGCTCATCATCCAATAGATACTCCTAGTCCCTAAGTCACCTCCTATGGCATGCCGTGAAAGAACGGCAGCTAATTAGCGTGTTTATATGTTGCAAGCTAGCACGCAAAAATTACCTATTTTTTTTATATTATTTATTGTCTTTACCTTTGATATGTGACAGATAATGAGTTAATGAATAAATAAGATTTGAATAGAAGTGTGGGTTGGATCTGTTCTGCTAAATCACGTCCTACTGAGGTGATGTGGAAAATATTTTCGCTCAAACATCTAGATCTGGCTTACGATGTCGGAAGCGTATGGAAGATATGGAGTGTTACTTAGTTGTTTACTAAGATTAAGTTCTTGTGATAAAGTTTGACATTTCTTGGATGGATGGTTACGTGTATTCTTTTCCCCTAAAGAGGAACTGGACGTCATTTCTATATATCATTTAGCTAATAATTTCTCATTATAAACAATTTTTAATTCTTTAACATATATACTCATACGTATATACAGGCATTCCTACTATACATACTTATATACATACTCATCACGCCTAATTCCCTGTAAAGGGGGAGATCAAAGATTCCCATGTGTCCTGATTCTGAGAAACCACTGATGCTTCTATTTTATATTATTCTAGCTTATAGGTACTCCTAGCGTTACCCTTTTTCAATATGGCGTCTATCTAACTGTCACATGTCTTATTGTACTAATATATACTAATCTACTACTTTCTATTTACTACTACTTACTTACTACTTTAGTAGTAGACTAATCTAATTCTTGTACTTGTTACGATGACACCTATGCTATCATTCTTCATTATACCTTAATCTAAATATATGTATTAATTCTAGTTTTAAGAGATTCGCGATTTATACACATGATTAATAACTAACGGGACTAAAAGGTAACTTTATTCCCGTCTACTTTAGTCCCGTTAGTTATTAATCATGATGTATTAATTCGTCGATAAAACAAGAAGCAGACGTGATCCAAATAACATTTTATTTATCATTCAATCTATTGTTAAGAACGAAACTGTAATAAAAACATATTCACAGCCCATATACCGCCCAAAAAACCTAATTCACAACCTCATCCCCTTTGATTACTTAATATTTATCTGCTTTAAGGCAGCTGCATACATTCTGTTAAGTCCCCGTCTAAGAGCCGTGAGCCTATTCAATTAAAGGCTCTTTCTTCTCGCCTCAGTTATACGCTTTGCAGAGATATGGATTCGATTTCCCGCCCTTCCGCTAGCAGACAGACTGACAATCTGATCAAACTCATTATTATGAGGTGTTCAATAAAAGGTTTCGATTGAGTGAATATTTCTTAGTATTAATATCAAAAGGCAAAAGGCTTAGGGATCGCGGTCTTGATAGATGCTCCCGGGAGTTTTTGGCCAAGAGGTTGTCGATGTTTTGTCTACTAAATGATGTGTTAAATATTATATATGACATGACATACGCATCATGACTTGTGTATAAACACTCCCTTCTTTATTGTGGTGGAGCAGGCAGAGCCTTGAATGCCCATCTCCGAAATTTCGAAGGCATGTTAGGTATGGGTCATTCGAAGGCCGTGTTTCATTAGATAGACTGCAACCAACGTTCTACATACACCGGCAGGGATTAATGAACGTGATTAATTATAAATTGTACAGTATAGATAAACGGGTGTGATGGTTGTAATGGATAAACTGACCGTGATGGTTGTCAGTCAAGCCTCTGACTACCTCGTAACAGTTATGTCCTAAATTAAATACGTAAATATATACTTCCGTTGAGAATAGAAACAAAGAACATAAAATCTCTTGGTCACGATTGGAATATAACTTTGATATAAGACGGCACATTAATTTCAGGAATGGATGAGGAATTGGCCACTAGCCAACCAATATGAACCAACGTAGGAACATACATACTTTGTCATACACACACATATTAGACATTTCCCTAGATCCCATAGGGTTAGGCAGAGAATATCGATTACTAGCCCTAACGACGACAAATCTATCTTGCTCTAATTACCTCCATTATTTTTATCTCTAACCAATATTCTTTACCCGTAACATAAGATATTGATAAAGATACGTCTTTCTTCTTTATGTGCGAGCATTATTTTAATAATTTTAAGCAATATTTTGAAAATATTATTTCAGACAGCTTCTCAATTCAGTCGTCATTTTAAATTAGATTATCGTTTCGTAACTACATTTGCGCCCATTTTGCTAAATAGATTCTAACTAGTTGCCAATTCGAAATCGTAATAATTGTTATTGAGTAGCACTTCACTTCTAAAGCCTATATTTATAACATTATTCTTTCTTTTTGTAGAAGCATAGGTATAAGGAAGTGATTTAGGCTATTCGTAAGAGAGTCAAGAAGATTCCATCTTTTATTAGACTTTAGCGTTTATCGAGATAATCAATCTAACCTCACCATATTGTTTAGTAAAACATAGGTAGTAATCGTATATTTTACCCGTTGCTAAAGTCATAGGACAATTAAAAATATAGGTCGAGACTGAAAAAAACATTTTAATTTATAGAATAAATAATTTATGAGTTAAATTTGTATACTAATAGATAAACAGAGCAATATTTATAAGGTTGACGTAAATAAATAAGTTAATTATGTGTTTCATAAACATTTACCAATGTGTTATATATGTATGTGCATCAAGTATGTCGTATGTATTTTAAAATCGCTGACCAACTGATATCAAGTCCCCACTATTTAAGAAAAATAATATACTTACTATACAATACTTCGCAATATCGACAATAAACGCTTAATGTAGCGTATATAATCCTTCAAAAACCGCTATAATCAATCACAAAGCCAACCATTGATACCAGGGTAAAAAAGACCATTTAGGTTTGGATAAAATGCAAATCATTGAGCAAAGCCCGCACCTTTAGATATCATCTGACTTGCCATAACTCAAAACGGTTATTCAAAAGGACGCTAACGTATTATGAATGCCTGATCCGGTGGAAACGTTGTATAATACACATACTAATACATTCACGAATTTACGAGCTCAGTAGCGCGATCGGTTAGCCGCCTGAAAGCTTATCGTGAGGTCCCGGGTTCGATTCCCGGTGAAGGCAGAGTTAAGAACTACGCTTTTCTTCTGCTTTCAAATCTGGTCCATGGTTATATTGTCTATATATGTATTTATCTATGTATAATAAGTATATATTTCTTAAATATATGTTGACTAGTACCCTTATCACAAGTCTTAAATCTACTTAACAAGCCAATTCAATTGGTGTATTAATGTCCTACAATATTATTATTCACGTCCCTTTATCCCTTTCGGGGTGGACAGAACTGTGGAGATGAGAAAAATCTTCTTGGTTACTTAGTAGCATATATTATAGCATATATTGGGGTTTAAATGTCATATGGAATATTAGTGACAGGTTGCTAGCATATCACCTACTAGATTTCATATATTGCTAGACCTTAGTCGCGTCCTACGACATTAAGAACGGCAGCTAGTTAGCGTTCTGTTTGTGTCACAGACTAGCACGAGACAGACTATGTGTTGTGTATTGGGAACCTTCTGTAAGGCTGCTCTGGGTGTAAGAATGCTTACTAGTTGTTTATGCTGTTTAGGAGGCAACTAACGCACTTGAGGTCAATATTCAATACTGCAAATTTTCTTTGAGAATGCCATTACGACTTTAATAGTTTGCTTAAAGTGACTGAGAAGATTCACATACATACAAACATTTACAAGTTCTTAATTCATTTACTTTCGGGGTAGTGGAAACTTTTGAGACTTATAATTTTTTATTTTTTATTAAATAATGAAAAAGATAAATACGTATATGAGTTATTTATGCTAGTTTTGCCCACTCTCCAAGGGATTAAGGGACTGCAAATGTACTTAAATACGTATATCTTTAAAAGACTGTCTATAGAAACTTATTACTAACAACCTTATATGAAAGAGAATATCATATTAGGGCCCGCTTTGAAAATAATTTGATTCAGCGAAATAAAAGTATTGTATTGAGACATTTTTGTTACAAAGACCTTTTTTGACTACATGCTTAAATATTATCCTTGTCATCTATTTTTGTGGATATACAATATGCTTAAACATTTTTAGATATGCAAATGAGGTTATGCTGACATTAATATGAAATATTGGAGACAAGTCGCAATTTCATTTACATACAAATATAATTTGTATAAGCTTGTGTAAACTTTGTTGCTGTATTCAAAATCCTAACCACTGAGTTACACCACAAATGAAAAGAGATGTGGCATAAAAAGCCTTGAAAACTAAGAACTGAACGTACTTATAACGAACTTAAGTAACTAATGATTAACTTAACTCAACTTTGCGGGATGATGCATCTTAATACTTTGAAGTCTTAAGGAGGAACCGGGAACTTAGTTCAAAAGGCTTAGAACTTTTAAGGGGATTCGTACTAATCCTTTGAATCTGTTGCACTTCACAAAAGCCTATATTAGCTAAATGCACCAACTATTTACATACTAATGGTAAACTGGAACTTATATTTTACTCAAAGTACATAATTATGACAGTCATAAAGAAGTTTCAAGCTGAGTGTGTATGAGGAGGTGTATGGTCGTCAATGAAGCGGAGGTGGTTTGGCAGAATTGAGATAAATGAGATTCCGTGATCTCAGCCTACCCCTTTCAGGGAAAGGGCAGGTTGGGTTTATTTGTAGTCAAATTGAGTTGAGTGAGTTCAAAAATCGTTGTTCCATTATATCACAAATATATGTTTTAACAAACTACAAAAGAGCATAAAATTATTCTACCTCTGTAAAATTTACATAAACATTCTCGTCCTTTAATCCTTTTCGGAGTGCATAAAACTCGGAGATATAATATCTCTCAGGTCACTTCTTAGCAAGAATATTGGGGTTGCGATGTTATAATGGAACATTGGTAACAGGTTCTTATCCCATCGTCCAAAAGATTCTATTTACCCTTAGCCCCTTAGTTGCCTCCTACGACATGTCGGGAAGAACGGTGGCTAATTAGCTTTCTTTTTCCGTCCCAGACTAGACAAGACTGTAAATTTTTTCAATAGATGTCACCAATCAATATTACAGTTAATAATACCAAAAAGACATAGGTACCGAATAAAATCGACTATGAATTGATAAGCCGTATTACCATGTGGCTTAATGCACTGCCGTCATTCATTTACGTCATTTAATCCCTTTTGGTATGGACAGAACTTTGGAGACACGATAATACCTGCTTAGTCAATTATAGCATTAATATTATCATTTCGATTTTGACAGGTTGCTAACCCATCTCCCAATAGATACAAATTACTCCTAGGCCCTTACTCTATTCTAGAAAGAGATATATGTATGTGTATGTTTTATTCCATACGTTCAAAGAAAACTCGACTCATGCCCTTTCGTAGATAATATTATACTTTATAGTTTTGTATCGATTGTCATAAATGAAGTTCAATGTCTGTCGTATTTATGACACGTGTGATCGATTTTTCGTTGCTACCGGCCTTGCCTCCGTTTGTAACTGTAACCATGGTCTACTTCGTGTACACATGACATGATAGTATAATGGGTCACTAATGCACTCACGACCATGTAGTTTATACATATAAATATGTCAGTTCGGGAGATAGTGTGTAGTGAGCAGGAATTTAAAAGACTTCAATGTTTAGGGCATGTTATGCGGATGAATGATAAGTAGATCTATGAAATGTAACTGAAGTGGAAGGTTCGTTACATAGGAAATGCCCTAATAAGTCGCATGATGATTTCATTAGTCAATATACTGAAAAAAGCTGAAATAAGAAATATGTTTAACCACCTCTCTCACTTTAACAAATTTTGTACGAAGAGGTGAGATATCAATGAAGTGAAACGGGTTTGCTAAGCATCGGGAACTACATATATGATTTATTCTACTTCTACTTAACGTTTTCCTTGGGAATAGACATGACGTTTATTTAAAATCTGATGAAAAGTAGTTTAACGACACATTTATGCTAAATGTGACCAAATAGCATCGCTCTTTCTGTCCATGCAGAAAAGTATTGAAGACTGCATGTATTAAACATAAATATATAGCATAAATATAGTTTAAAACTGAACTAGTCAAATTAGAAGCCAAATTGCATTGAATGTACTGTTCTATTCAAATTATAAGAGCAACTATGAACATGCAAATGGCATAAGCAAACACGCATTGCATGACAAGGATTGCATCCGTTGTAATGTTCAGGCTTTTGTAGCTAATGGAGGCTTTGTTTTAAAGGGAAATATATGATAGTACACTGTAATAAACAGCTATAGGTAGAGTTTGATAAACACATAGTAATAAAGTGGGTTTTAAATGTAATTATAATAGTTATATTTAATGCAAATTTAGCCAAGTGGATAAAACCTCTGACGTCATATGAGAAAATTCCGAGGTTCAAATTCTGACTTTGACATGTTACAATGAATGAAATTTAAATATAAGCTTTTCATTTAGGTACATAATTTACAGTTGCTAACAGTGAGAGAAAATATCATGAGGAAATCTGCCTATTCTTCAGGATAGGCAATAGTCAGTGCCTATATACGGCGATACGGTTCCATACCTATCACGTTGGGCGCTATATATTTAGTGAAACGCGAGCTTCGACTGACCTATACCTAACAGGCCTTCTAAATTTTCAGGCCTCTGACTACACCACTACAGTAAAAAAGGAGTATACCAAGTCGTAAAGCATATATTTATGTGTTTGTTACAAACGTATGACCTAAGTATATTTAAACACAATTATTTTCAACTTTATTTATCTAGATATTATTTTGATTTATTACCTCATGTAAATATTGTTTAATAATATATAAAATAAACTTCAACACAATTAATACACATGCATCTTTAGACTAGACACAAACTGTAATGAATAGGAATACGTCATGAGGCGTATATTATGTGTTTATGTTCTTACCTGAATCAATATCAGCTTCTCTTTTCCTGAAATAATGTCGCTTCTGTATCCTGAAGTTGTGTTTCATTCTTAACTGTGATTTTCTTCTCACGTAATTCTTTTCACTCTCTGCAAATAATAAAAAACCTAAGTCAAGGATATATTTTAAATATTTGTTTATTATTATATTAGGACGTGTTATGCGGATGAATGATAGCAGATTGACAAAAGGAATATATATGAGTGAAGTGGAAGGGCGGTTATGTAGGGGCTGGCCCAAAGACTTATAACAGTCAGATAGACGCTATATTGAAAAGGGTGACGTTAGGAGTACCTATAACCCCCGAGTGTGTATGATAAGATGTGTGAGTGTCAATGAAGCGAAAGTGGTCTGTCAGGATCGGGACAAATGGAGATCCGTGATCTCTGCCTACCCCTCCACAGGGAATCAGGCGTGATGTGTATGTATGTATTTGTATAATTTATTACAAACGAACATACACAACACACCCAATTCCCTGTAGAGGGGTAGGCAGTGATCAAGCATGTATTATTTATTAATCATTATTAATTTTCATTAACAATCAATCCATGATATCTGCTCTCGTTTTGAGAAAGTCGTGTTCTATGTGTATGTATAAAAACAAAATATTAAGTCTCCAATGTTTTGTCACACCAGGGATATAGAACATATCTGTACGTAGGTTTAGACAATTATAGAGCTGACTTGTGAAACAATAGAGCAGTGGAAACTAATTAAGTTAGAAGTGGCAGTGAGATGAGCTTTGTTCGTGTCTGCTTGTCATCTTACTGATATGACTATCTACTTGTATTTGTGTTAACCTACAAGTATTTAATATGAGTTGGTTAATTATACATATCATATAGTACCTATTACCACCGAGCATGTATGGGGATGTGTATGAGTGTCAAGGAAGTAACAGTAGTTTGTTAAGATGGGGACTTATAGGGATTCGTAAGAATTATCTTTGCCATTACAGGGATAGTTTGGTGTGTATTTATGTTAATCATTATCATTCTAATTCATCCTGCCCTTATCTCACATGTTTTTTGCTTGTACACTCTTCTATCAGTCGTAATTTTATCAGTAAATAAGTATGGTAATTTAGTACTAAAGTTCAGTAACAAACATAAGGTACTACACAAGAACTATCGTTATCGAGAATGTATGTAAAACTAGTTCTGTGTGTTAGAAGTACTATTGGAAGTGTATTAAGAGTCTTTAACCATCGAATTTTTATCGTCATTATTAAAATTTCTAAAATACTTTTTTCCATAAACTCAATGTGTGCGTTTCGAAAACTTGTTTTGAACTAGAAAATAATGCTAACTAACATTCATTCTTCCCGGTTCATTGTTTGTACTAAGGGACTTAGGATAAATTGAATATATTGTACGATGGGCTAGCAACCTGCTACTAACGTTCAATTATCCCAACTCCAATGTTTATAATAAAAATCGACCTAGGAGATACTATATCTTTTGAGGTTCTGTCCACCCCGGTACAGATTAAAGGAAATGAATGAATATGTACCTACGTAAGTTTCTATATGTTACCCTATAACTTAAAATACCTAGAACACCTACACAAGGTTACCATTCTATTGCAAACCCAGTATTACAGATCTCCTAATGAGGACCTAGGTAAACAGTGTTTAGCGTAAATGAGTTTTGAACAAAAGTAATGAAGCTCATTTCAACTGAAACTAAGAACTGACATGAAGTGAAACGGTTCAGTTTAAAAGGTTATATTTACTTTAGTCTTATTTGTAGTTTTATGTAAATGGAATTTGCAATGTAATGGAAGAGTTAGAAATTAGAAATAATATTAGTGATAATAAAATTTACTCGACTATATAGCAGACTATATTTGCTTCTGCTTTTTTGTCTGGTTGTTGATTGTATATACCATATATGTATAATTATATGAAGTATATATTTCCTAAACACACGTTGTCAATGTGTGTGTAATATAGTAATAGTATTCCACATTATTATTATATTTACATGACTTTTTAAATTCTGATTAATTATAAAGACTACTAAATGTTCCATATACTGACTTTTAGGTAAAAAGTAGATTCTTTAAAACTTAACGTGAGGCGTTTGTTTACAAAAATAAAATATATGTCAATTTTAAAGAGGTTCATATTATTTTTAATATTTCAATTTTCGATAAGGAAACCTTTTACTTATCCCTCTCATTGTATCTCTCCTTAATCACCTCATACACAATGTAAAACAGGAAAATGCTATTCTACTTTCTTAAACTAAGTGTTTTCAACCCTCGAGTCCACTACATTAAACTTAGCCACAGCTAAAAGTCTTACATGAGATAAAAGAAAATTGAAAAAAGAACTTATTTACTTTTTTCTATCTTTCTAGCAGAATAATTGAGAGGCGTGGCCTTGGCTTGCCTCCAAGATGTGGCCTCATTAATCGAATTAGAGAAACACTAAAGTCTTTAAGAGAATTTTCTAAAAGCATTGTCTTAATTATGCAGTTAAAATTCGTAGTAAGTTCGTAGTATTAAAATTGTAAGTAAATTTAAGTAAGACATTGCATTATATTCGTAGTAAAATTCTAAGTAAGTTTGTAGTTATTAAAATTGTAAGGAAAGATAAGTTAGAGATTACATTAAAGAGAAAATAGTCCATTTTTTAATTTCAAATGGTTTAAAGTAAGAAACACTGGAATGTAATTTATATGCAATTGTCTACCTTTCTTTTTGGCATGCCCAAGGATGCCCCAATGTAAGGCTTTAGTGCTTGTTTAGTTTATCAATGATGGGTGATGTTACTAAAAAAATTTAAATAAAATTGAGTTATTTATTTGCTCAAATAAGACATTTTTTTTATATGACTTTAATTAAAAATAAACATTTTAGGATAGTTATAGGTCAACCTCCAAAACTGCGAAGTTAGTGATTCTATGGTACCCTCGAATTTGCGATCATAATAATATAAATTATTATGATTTAATAATATATAAAAGCGGCTGTAGCCCAGTGGGTAAGACCTCGAACTTCGTATGAGAAAGGTCCTAGGTTTGAATCCCGACTCTGGCATGTACCAATGAATGAAATTTAAATATGTGTTTTTCATTTACGTACATAATTTACAGTCGCTAACGGTGAGGGAAAACATCGTGTGGAAACCTGCCTATCCCTCAGGATAGGTAATAGTCAATGCCTATATACGGCGATACGGCTCACTACCTATCACGTTGGGTGCTGTTTATCTAGTGATACGCGGGCTTCGAATGACCCATACCTAACATGGCTTCGAAATTTCGGAGATGGGCATTCAAGCCTCTGACTACCCCGCCATAATAAAAAAAGGGAGTGTGTATACACAAGTCGTGAAGCGTATGTTAATATGTATATCATAAAAATATAAAAGTTATTTGTTCGAGAATTGCCTAGGAGTAAATAAAAATCCCAGGCTCAAACTGCTCATCGTTGGTTAAACAAATCCAGGTCTTAACGCTGTATGCACTAAAACGCTGACAGTGCCTATAATTAGCTTCCTAGGTTTATGCTATTACCTGACTAAAAAAGTTGTACTAGACCTGTTTCATGCTCAAGGTTCACTTTCATTTATTATCTACACAAATCTCCTCCTACTATTCAATGTTACAATATAATTATGTCTTTCAATTACTTTTGGGTTTACAGAACAAGTGTATTTCATATTTCTATGATCATCTGAAGCATAACAATAGGTTATGTTGCCATAGATATACAATATTAGTGACTAGCTACTAGGTATCACATCATCCTAAAAATTCCATTGCATTCGTAATTCTCTCGCTACATTGAGATATTGCTATGTAAACATGTGCTATAGTACATATACATATAATAACGCTACATTCAGCGCGCTTTTACGCATTGCAAGCTATATATTATTATATTGCTTCCATAAAAAGGTATGTTTTCTTATATACTCGTGTATTATAAAAGAGATTACTTTTATAATTCACGAGTATATAGATAGATGGCATATTTGAAAAGGGTGACGTGGAGTACCTATAACCGCCGAGTGTGTATGAGAAGATGTATGAGTGTCAATGAAGCGAAAATGGTCTGTCAGGATCGGGACTAATGGATCTCCATTAACGCGAATCTTCGTGATCTCTACCGACCCCTCTACAGGGAATCAGGCGTGAGGTGTATGTATTTATGTTCACAAGTATATAATTTACCTTTTCATGTAAGCACTAGAATAACACAGAGCAAGCCTATGCGTGTAAAGCGCGTTAAATCCAGCCCATTTCGCAGCGTAAATCATCGGGCCATTTATAAATACCGCTTTCGCACTAAAACAGTAAATCTAGATTCCCACTGACGTTTATAGTGGCAGGGCAAATCGCGCGCGAATCCCCTACATGGATGGATGGTCAAAGACGGATTTATTGGGGTGCCTATCTGGTATGGTCAGTGCTTTTGAATAGTCTAATGACCGGACTAGTGGTAAAAGGTTAAAAGATTTAAAGATTGAAACGTTTATAGGTTGTTATAATAATTAAAATGCATCGGATTATTTTACAAGACGACAGGACTTTTTTATTACCTTCGTTATTTGACGTTTTAGCCATGTTGCAATGGCCTTCGTCACAGGTCAACTGTATTTGTAGTTGTAAAATATACGCGGTTTATAAGTCCCGTTTTTACGTTCAATTCAAATTTTTTTTGCAGTTTAGTATTTAACCAATGCAATGGTGTCATAACCACGAATCTGCAAATATTAATATAAGTTTATGTAGTTTCAAAAACCTTTTGCCTGTTCTAGAGAATTAATACTTAATGAATAAAATGAATCATTATCAAAAATAATCAAACAAAAATAAATCGTTACGTACGATACAATAAGAAGGAAAGAATAAGAAGGATCAGGAATTTTGGATAAATGAATATCTGATTTCTTTGTTTTTCTTTCTTTCTTTCTTTTCAAAATTCATCGGCATAGGCAGTAGTATAATCGTAAATTTTAGTAAAAACATCTGCTGCTGACACGTTAAGAAATATTGAATCACTATTTTCACCTCTTAATTCTTGATCTATAATTGTATGTATAAAAACGTAATCCTACCCACCTCGCTTGCTCAAAAAGTCCCTTTCACAAAGTTAGAAGTGACTACAAAGTAGAGGCTCGATTAGCCGGCCAAAGGCAGCTCTTAAGGGGATTAGAGCCAACATCAAACAGAATTAGCGCCGAAAGAATTCTTTATTAGATTACTTAGATAATTTTGTGGACACACGACCTTTGGTTAAGTACGAGCTGAATAAAAGACTACTAAGGGACGCTGGGTTTTGCTGACTGAAAAATGTTGGATGATACTTGAAATTGACGTCTTCCGTTCATCGTTTATATGTAGGTATGGCTAGCTACTACGCTTTTACCGTATAATATAATAAAAGCTTACTTTTTTTTATATTACAAACATTCAATAATGCTCTAATATCCCAATATTAAAGTAGCCGAGATTATATTATATTCACTAGGTTTTCTTCAGTTCAAAGAGTCTTATTCTCTTTGTATGTATATATGTATTTCAATTAATCAGCCTAAGTCAGTCCACTGCTGGACGTATGCCTCCTCAAAGGTATGCCACAAAAAAGATCACTCCTGGCCCTCAATCAACCACTGCCAACCTTTCTCAGGTCAGTCCACCTAGTAGGAATTAATATGCATTTAAATTACATAAAATATGTTATTTAGATACGTATTACTTTTAGTTTTTGTTGACGCTTACGCAAAATATAATCGACCTAAATCCAAATGTATATGCCAAAGAGAATGGCAATGCCCTGTCAATGCCAAACTCGATCTAAACATTGTCAAGCCGACAGTCTGTTTATCTTTTCTGAAAAATTGGCGTGTGTATATAGAGACCTAATTCCCATATTGGATTATCGCCAATCCTGTATATAAATAGGACATAACATTGTGCTGAATCTATATTGCTCAAGAGCTAAATCTTGACTGAGTAATCCCTTGCTGGATTAGGTCTTAGATCAAAGCATTTAACATCTTAAAAGATAATACAATAATAATAATAAAAATACATATAAGACTTATGACAGTCAGATAGACGCTACATTGAAAAAGAGTGACGTTAGGAGTACCTGTAACCGCCGAGTGTGTTTGAGAAGATGTTTGCGCGTCAATGAAGCGAAAATAGTCAATCAGGATCGCGACAAATGGGGATCTGTGATTTCTGCCTAGCCCTCTACAGGGAATCAGGCGTGATGTGTATGTATGTATAATAATACTTCAATGATATAATATCAAATATCTCGACTAAGTTTAGGACTTAACTAGATGCTATCTAGTTGCCTTTCTTTCCAATGTTAAAGGATGTGCCAAGGGAGTACCTAAAGTTCTAAAGGGACTAATAAAATCTATCGAACAATGAGCTAACATTACGTTTACGTTTTAAATTTATCCCATTTATTACGATTTTTAAGTAGTATAAACCGATTTAAGTTAATAAAGGTAACTTTATTATATAAAAACTTACGCGATGACTCCCGTTGGTTATTAATCATGAGTATAAATCGCGAATCTCTTATAACTATTATTTACGCTTTCTATATCTATACTTTACCTTTTTATATACTTCCTTTATAGCTTTTATCTAATAATTACCTTGTATCTAAGTCCCAACTAACTCACCGCTTCAATTTACAATAACATACAGATGTATACGAAAGATAAATAATCGGGTTTCGTTTAATGGATTTCTATTTTGATATGCAAAGCTTATTATTGTTCGGTTATTGTGCTGCGTACTGATTCGTAAATACACACGATGTTAATCAAGACTACGTTATTTTATGGGGTAAACACACATATAGTCACGCCTATATTTTATAATAATAATAATATTTGGACATTATTACACCAATTGAACTAGCCCCTTGGTAAGATCATGTAAGACTTGTGTTAAGGGTACTAGTCAACGTATATTTAAGAAATATATACATATTATACATAGATAAATACATATATAGCATATATAATCAACGACCGACTACAAAAGCAGTAGAAAAGCGTAGTTCTTAACTCTGCCTCCACCGGGAATCGAACCCTCACGATTAGCGTTCCGGCGGCTAACCGATCGCGCCGCGGAGGTCGTCAAATTTTCCTACAGAAAGGGCACAGACTATCGTAGTTTAGTAGAATCCCAATTGTACTTCAGTTGTAGTTTAACGGCGAAATCTGATACATTTACTACTCCACTAACAACTTTATACCATTGAACTGCTATCAAACTACGGTTTCCATTCTACTGAACTATGATTTTGCCTAAAATGAATTACAGGAAATAGGCCCCAAATAGCAACTGATGCGAATGTATATATATTTAAGACTTTACTCCTGTAAATGAATAGGCACAGACTATCAATCGCCTCCTTAAATTATACTGACAAATCTTTTATGCCTCACTCAGAACCATTAACTTTATCATACATAAACTCCTGTAATTCACGCTACGTACAACCACCTTAAAAAGAATGTCTCCAATTTGATCTGTATATATTCTAAGCAGCCCTGCCTCGCCAATCCTTATTCCCTTTGGCTCGCAGTTATTAAAGAGTCAAATATATTGTTCATAGTTGAGTGAGACTACATCAAGATGTGTTCATCAAATTTGACAGAAACTTACAATTCATATCACTGTGTTTATATATATATTCAATCGATTAGGTCAAGTAGGTTGTTGGAGGATCAATTATAGCAGCTTAGTTGCATCAAATACTGAGACAGCTCCTTTTCAATGCATCAAGTGCCTATTCCTGAATATTGTTGTTGTATCAAAGTGTCTATATAATAGTGTTATGTTAAAATGTATATAATCAGCGGATAAATGTTTTTCTTTCCTTTCTTTCTTGCAATCAGTTTTGGGATTATGAAAACTTCAGATGCTTAATATTTCCTCAGTCACTTTATCCATTACAAGCAATATCAAATAATTTGCAGTATTTTTATTTTTTCAGATGTTTTAATTACATAGATGGCACTATAATTATAATTTGATTTTTATAATATATTCTTCGCTCCTTTTAGTAGCAGGGTGATGTTAAGCCTTAAGCCTTCCTCAATAAATGGTCTATATAACACAAAAAGAATTTTTGAAATCGAACCAGTAGTTCCTGAGATCTGCGCGTTCAAACAAACAAACTCTTCAGCTTTATGATATTAGCACATATTAGTATAGATTACCAACTATTTACATGAAGTATTTCTACATATACTTATGCACATTACAATAATTACTAATACCAGTGTAGTGCTGAACATTTGTGTTAATTGCTCAGCTTCAGAATAATTAAGATCTCTATCGACTCTATTCGATCCTGTGATTGTAGATTCCACGGCTTAACTATTTCATTAGGTCCCGTGCAGATCTGGGACGTAAGTTATGTAATGAGCTGCATTACTAGACGCGTTGTAGAAAGTCTTAGATATATCTTGTAGTTTTGAATGTTGTTGGGTATTATAATTATGGACAATTATTATTAGAATTATATAACATGAGAATTAAGATGTTGTAGCCGAGTTGACTTGAATTTCAGGTAAATCTCAGACAAGGAAATGTGCTAACATACATATATTCACGCCTCTACAGTCCCAACGGGATAGGTAGAGACTATCGATCACCACCAAATCCTCACAAATCTCTCTAGATTCAATCGCACTCATTACCCGTTATTATGCTATACATACAACACACATACTACGTGTTTTTTTTATAAAACACGTATATTCACACTCATTTAACCCTTACGGAGATATCAGAGGTTTGCGAGGCATTCGGGCCCACATTGTAACCAGATAGTTTTATCCACATATTTGCAGGTGGGAAGCCGGATCACCATTTACAAGCACTGTCCATTAGCTGTTCAGCTTAATAGGTAGGCTTTCGCTAGATGATTTCTCTCAACGTATTTATGAATCATAAATTGACATGCATTTTAGAAATAGAAATTAAATGAATAAAATAATATAACAGTCAATTTAGACTCAATTATTTCATTGAATTCGCAACTTGTTTCACAAAGTTCGCATAGCGAAATGGAAACTAAATAATTATTCTCTCCTTAGACTTAAGTTGATGGCACACTTTTGGTTAATTTGCAGTATAAGTGGAGTATTTGAGAAGTACATATCTCTCTTAACTTCTTATAATAAATTATTAGAACTTCAGCAGCAAAGCATGAAGAATTATGTCTTACTTTATTGAACCTTTACTTTAACCATTTTAGTTGGCTCAGAAATGTATAGAACTAATTTTAACACAGTATTTTATACTCTAAATTTATTCTGGACAATAATAGTATAACGTAGTAAAGCCTAATTCTGAGTCCTATTCGATTATTATTTCTTTTGTGTGATATAATTAATAAATATTTATTCATGGATAAGTCTAAAGAAAGAAAGCAAAAATTGCAATATGACGTGAATGCTAACTGGGCGAAATAATGAAACAGGCCGACGAGATATGACATACTTGTATTTAGTGTATTATAAAAGAATAGAATAACAGTAAAGCCTACAGTCGACTCTTCTTACCACACTTCATTCCAATTTCTAGTGCTATAAATGTATGTAATGTTAATGTACGTATAAAGTTGTTCATTTAATGTATATAATATATCCACCCTATTAAGCAGGGGTCAGCCTAATGACAAATGATAGTTAGAAAGACGATAATATTGACAAATATGACGTTAGAAGTACCTATAACCGCCAAGTGTGTCTAAGGAGATGTATGAGTGTTAATGATGCGAAAGTGGTTTATCAGGATCGGGATAGATGGAAATCCATTGTCTCTGCTGCCACTCTAAATAGAAACATGCTTATTGTATTTATATGTATGTATAAAAAGTTAATACATTCTTCTTTAATATACTTTGACTTATACCCTTAACACAAGTCTTTAATGAACTTATCAAGGGGCTAGTTTAACTAGTGTAATAATGTCTTAATTATAAAATATGTATCTATATATTTACCCTAAGTATATCTTAATCTTTAGAGGTACAGAGGGCAGCCCCATCTGCAGGAATCCATTAAAAGTTGTAGCGACACAGACTGTCCACTCAGTCATTAGTCGGTTCATTTCACTATTCTGTGATTCCACTGTGACTGCCATTATGTATGACCTTCATGTGTAAGGCTCTAGCTACTTACTTTGGGATGACTTTGAGTGCTAAATAGCTGTCTTTCTGTCTGGAATGTCGTAGAAGTGATAGCTGATATATAGTAAAGCAAATTTGAAATGGAAAGAATAATATATAATAATATTTAGGACACTATCACACCAATTAAACTAGGTAAGTTCATTTATGACTTGTGTGAAGGGTAAAAGACAACGTATATTTAAGAAATATATATATACATAAATACATATATAGCATATACATATGCTCAACGGCCAGATTGGAAAACAGAAGAAAAGCGTAGTTCTTAACTCTGCCTCCACCGGGAATAGAACCCGGGACCTCACGATTAGTGTTCAGGTGCTCAACCAATCATGCCACGGAGGTCGTCAAATGAATGCTAAATAGCTGTCGTTCTGCCATATATCGTAGTGTTCTAAAGCTGTTTGTTATATGAGTTATAATTACGAAGTCGCCATAATATTTTTTGTTGCACGACATAGTTATTGGTAATAGCAAGTAGTGTATTGTATTATTGTATAATGGTAATGCTATCATATCTCTTAGTCTGTAGTAAAAGGTGATCAACATAGTTAACGTATGTATATATATAGTAGGATGATCTAATTACTAGAATCTTTGCAAAAGTTTTTAGGAACTTTACAAAGAATGACGGGTTATTTGACAAGATCAAAAATCCTTCAAATTTTAAATTAACTCAGGTATATTTATCAATGTTATGATTTTTGCAATCGCCAAAATAGTCGTCATTGAACCATAAAAAAAAGTTCAATCGAAATAGCGGATGCGCTTAGTTGATAAGACATGGATAAGTCATTTTTAAAATGTACATGAAAAGAAAATCTTTTATTCAACATAAGGATCATAAAATCACTTCCACTGCCATTCATTTAAACTATTTCTTAAAATAAATCAAATTCGATCAAATAAACGAATAGCACTTCGTAAATAAATCTCTGCAAAAAAGAAATACCAAGAAACTCTGCAGTCAATGTCTACATTACACGTACGTTTCACGACTTGTGTAATACACACTCCCTTTTTTATTATGGCGGGGTAGTCAGAGGCTTGAATGCCCATCTCCGAAATTTCGAAGGCATGTTAGGTATGGGTCATTCGAAGCCCGCGTATCACTAGATAGACAGCACACAACGTGATGGGTAATGAACCGTATCGCCGTATATAGGCACTGACTATTACATATCCTGAGGGATAGGCAGGCTTCCTCACGATGTTTTCCCTCACCGTCAGCGACTGTAAATTATGTACGTAAATGAAAAACACATATTTAAATGTTTCCCTACATTACATTTAATAATGATTCCTTAGAACATGACCAAAGCTTCACATCAAACAATTAATGTTTTACTTTCACTTTGTAGTAGCCCTTCTCTAGCAACGTCGCTTTAGTGTTATACGTAAATAAATATATTAAAATACTATGTTATTAAATACTAAAATAAAAAATTGTGTATATGTATCGGCTACTTCCAATAACATGCAACTCCATTGGAGCTCGAGATAGGAATCATTCCATTTGTGTTTTCCATTTATTCGTGAATTTCTATCCAATGCCACTGACAAAATTGACCACTCTAAACTCACGATTCAGCAGTTTTAAAACGTTGTGCCGTTTACCGTTAGAAGCCACTAGCCATAACCTGTATTATACTCATATGAGGTAAGGGAAAACATCGTGAGGAAACCTACCTGTTCCCTGAACCGGTAATAGTTAGTGCTTGTTAATGGCGACATGGTTTACCACCTGCCACATTGAGTACTGACTATCTGGTCCACACGTGGGTTCGAGGTGGCTATAGAATTACTACCTTCGCAATTGCGTAAATGGACACCTGAACCTCTGACTCTTCCGTAAGGGTTAATGGTCGTAAACGCGTTTGTTTTTTTATTTGTCTTAATTCTAGCAAAGTCTCTGTCTTAACTCAAGTCATAAAACAACTAAATTACAGTTTGAGCAGCAGTTAAAATTTACTAACTAATAATGTGTGTGTGATATACGAGTATATATGTAGATATATATCACTACATAGTATAAAACAAAGTCGCTTTCTTTGTCCCTGTCCCTTTGCGTTTATGCTTAAATCTTTGAAACTAAACAACGGATTTTGATGCGGTTTTTTTAGTAGATAGAGTGATTCAAGAGAAAGGTTTATATGTATAATAACATCCATTAAATAGTGGAGTAGGCTATATATTATATACCCGTGCGTAGCTGGAACGGGTCACTAGTATATATATACCACATTGCCTATAAGTAATGGCTATATGTCTGCGCCAATCGTTATCACTAACCTAGGTAAACGTATTCATGTTTATACTTACTTGCATACATACACATCCCGCTTAGCAGACATTAATTCTCATTTTTAAACTATCGTTTCACTGCCTTACACATTTCCACATAGACACTCGGCAGTTATAGATGCTGTTTGTGTTTCAATTAAACGTACAAGTCCGAAAGTCCCTAAGGGCGATAAAATTCAAATTAGGTCAGATTTGTTGGTGGTCATTGTTTGTTATTTACTCAGAGATCTAACGGATCGAGTATTGTAAATAGAACGTTTTAAGGGAGTGGAAAGTTCGTTTGTACATCTTTCAATACAATGTAACCAGATACCAAGCTGCTAGTAAAAGGCGATAACAATTTAATTAAAAGGGAACAAACGATAGTAAAGTTTATTGATTCTATAGATGATGGATTTGTAATTGAAATAGTGTATATAAATAACTACATTAAATGCCCATAATCAGTGCAGAGAAAAGGCTCTAAATATTACTCTGAGATTATGAAATGAAATGAAATGAAATGAAATGAAATGAAAATGAAATGAAATGAAATGAAATGAAATGAAATGAAAATCTTTTATTCAACATAAGGATATTGATATCACTTATTGAACGTCAAAAAAAAAAAAAAAAACATTTTTCATAAAAATATGTCATTAACATAAAAATTATTCTTAAAAAAAAATCAATTTAGATTAATAAAACTAAAACTAATGGCACTTCGTAAAGTCAAACTCTGCAGAGAAGAAATGCCAAGAAACTCTGCAGACAATGTGTACATTAAATTTAAAAATACATAATTCATTAGAACATGATCAAAGCTTCACATCCAACAAATAGTGTTTAATAACAAATTTAAGGAAAGTCCCAATAAGAACCGGAACGTGAAGCCATGATCACACAAAAATGAAACGTCACAAAACATCATTTATATAGTCTTTAACGGTGTAGTAGCCCTTCTCCATCAGCATCGCTTTAGTGCCAACTTTAAATTTTTCTAAAGGTAAGGACTTGATAGACTCTGGAAGTTTGTTGTACATTTTTATGCCCAGGCCCATAAACGAATCGTTTATTCTTTTAAGTCTAGAGCCACTATAATACAATTTATTTTTATTGCGTGTGTTACAATTATGAATTTCTCTTACAAGTTTGTATTCATTAATATTTTTTTTAACATAGACTAAGTTGTCATATATATATTGAGAAGCCACAGTCAGAACATTTATTGTCTTAAATATATCTCTTAAAGACTCACGAGGGCCCATACGGTAGATCGAGCGAATGGCTCTCTTCTGCAGCACAAATACTGAATTAATATCAGCAGAATTGCCCCACAAAAGAAGCCCGTATGACATGACGCTATGAAAATAACCAAAATACACAAGTCTCGCTGTGTCCACGTCAGTCAGGTGTCTAATTTTTTTTACGGCGTAGGCAGCAGAACTTAGCCTTTTCGCCAGACCACCGATGTGCTCACTAAACTTTAATTTTGAGTCCATTGTGAGTCCCAAGAACGTAGTGGACCCCACAATATCTAGAGCCACATTATTAATTACGATGCTAGTAATTGAACTCCTAACATTAGGCAAAGTAAACCTTACACATTTAGTCTTATTACAATTAAAAGCAAGATTGTTTATTCTAAATCATTGCTCCACCTCCGAAATCACATTACATATCCTTTCTGTTTCGTCTTTTCTTCTACTAACTTTAAATAATATTGAAGTGTCATCCGCAAACAACACCATGTGGCAACGGCCCAGACTTAAATAAGGTAAATCATTTATATAGACCAAGAAAAGGAAGGGCCCAAGAATGGAACCCTGCGGAACCCCCATAGCAGCCAAGCTGCCGCTCGATCGAGCTCCACCGAACTCAACACTCTGGATCCTTCCCCTCAGGTAACATGTAATCAGATCTAGTGCCCTATCACCTATACCGTAATGTTTAAGCTTCATGATCAGAGTTTTGTGGTCCACGCAGTCGAACGCCTTAGAAAGATCGCAAAAGACACCCAGAGTATCCTTTGCTTCCTCCCAGGACCCAAATACATATTTCATAAGATCAACCCCAGCATCTGTTGTTGATCGACCCTTTGTAAAGCCAAATTGTTGCTTGTTGAAAATATTATAACTATTAAAATGTACTTGTAATTGATTTAAAATAAGTTTTTCAAATATTTTGCTAAAAGCTGGTAGTATTGAGATAGGACGATAGTTAGCAGGGTCAGTGGTACTACCAGATTTAAATAATGGAATGATTTTACCGTATTTCATCTGATCAGGAAACTCTCCGCATTTAATACATTGATTAAATATAATGTTCAACTCAGGTGCAACTAAATCTACAATGGCTGAATAAACCTTTACTGAATGGCCCCACAGATCAGATGTTTTCTTTTTCTGGAGTGATTTAAAACATTTGATGACATCTATTGTACTGATTTCTCTGAAACCAAAACAACTGTCACATTTTGGCACATTCTTTTCTAATATACCTAGATGTATACACTCTCTGAACAAGATCTTAGTGGCTCAGTTATTGAGATAGGAATTTTGGAAAAATAACTTTGAAACACATTAGATATCTTCTGATTGTCTGTAATTACCTTATTATTTACTATAAGTTTAGGTTCTTTTATGTAAGAGACATCCCTTCCAGTTTCAAATTTAATTGTTTTCCAAGTTTCCTTGACAACATTTGTGGCATTTTTTATCTTGCCTTGTATGTGCAATTTTTTGGCCTGAGCACAAACCTTTTTGAATATTTTTGAATAATTACTTATGTAATTTTTGAATTCATGGCTATGATTAAAAGATCTTTCTTTATATAATTCATATAGCCGCTGTCTACTTATTTTTATACCCCCAGTGGCCCAATCACAAAAATTCCTCCTACCGGTTATCTTATAACTCTTTGATGTAAAGATTTTTTTATATTCAGAATCAATAATACTGAAAAATGAGCTATACATATTATTCGGAGCATTGGTTTTCAATTGCATAGGGAACCGTCTCAATATGTTTTCCCTGAAACTACTCAAACGGACTCCCGTGACAGGAACACAGGTAACATTCCTGGGCTGGAAACCGCGGTGATACTTAAACTTCACCAACTGACCATGGTGGTCAGATCTAATATCAGTAGTAAGTTCAGTATGGGATAAACTAAAATTTGAAAATATATTGTCAATACAGGTAGAGGAGGTGCTTGTTATTCTAGTAGGTTGATTAAAATTATGTTTTAAATTATAACTTAAAAATAAATTTAGAAAATTTATACAAACCATAGTGTCCTCAAGAATATTAACATTGAAGTCACCACACACAATCAGGCGCTTATGTTTCTGAATAAGCTTAATAAGCACCTCCTCCATACACTTTCCAAACCCTATAATATCTGAATTGGGTGGTCTGTAAACACACAAAATAATTACATCCTCTATCTCTATACATGACATTTCTATTAATCGCTCAATAGAAAGATCAACAATATCTTTACGTTCTTTAAATTTAATATCATTATGAGCCAATATCAAGGAGCCCCCACGGATTGCACCATTCCTACAAAATGAACTTGCAACGCTGTGGGCTCCAAAACCAAATATTAATTCACAGGACCTCGCCCAATGTTCAGTTACACAAAATATTCCAACCCTGGAAGAAACCAAAAAAAGCTCAACTTTTAACTCTTTACCTAACAAACCTTGTATGTTTTGGTGCACTAAAGTGATGTCAGGCGCTACTACTAACTCATTTAATATGCCAGAGTCTATCTCTTTTGTCTCTCCTATTAATTTAAATTGAAATTATTCCCTGGTACTTTTTCCAGGGAAAAGTCAGTACCCAATTGGGTATTCTGGCCAATAGGGGCCTGGTCAGAAACCAAAACTTTGGTTTGTTCACATAAAGAAAAATGTAGCGACGCTGCTACCTGTCTCTTACAGCTATTAAATAAATAGTATAAACTATTTTTATATTTTATTTGATTTTTAATTAAACAATTAATGTCAATAAAGTTAAAATTATGACAATGCGTACATATAGTATGCAAGCAGCAATTAAGCCCATGTCTAACCCTATTTTCTTCAGCTGGCAACGATGAGGAGTATGGTAAAGTACAAATAATTAACCTATTATTAAGTTTAGACATTAAGCCATCAAATAATTTGACTAGCTTTAATTTATTTATGTTTCCGCGCCTACCACATAAAATTATTATTGTTTTATTCCAATCGCTTTTGTTTTTACTGATATTATTTATCAGTTGAGTCAAAGATGCTCCTGGGTAGCAACAATTTTGTATAGGTGCATCCATAATGCTCCCTAAGTACCTGCCTAGATTTCTACCTATTTCATCACTATAGATTATGATGCCTGCCTGTCCACTAAGGCTGCCCTCATCACACCTACTCACTTTTGAGCAATTTACAAGTGTTTCAGCCACAGGCTGGACACAATCATCCTCTTTCACATCATTCAAGTGGCCACCGCACATACACCCATCTTTCACTAAATTGTTAAACGCATCAACGTTAGACGCACTCAAGGAAAGTAGTTTGTCCATTGCCTGTATATGTTCCCCTATCTCTGTTTGGGCCATCTCATATTTATAATTTATTGATGCAAGTGAAGCTTGCAACTCATCAATTTTATCATTTAAATGTCTACATTGTATTTTATAGTCTTTTATAGTACTAACATAATTTGAATTCTTAAATAGTTTCTTAATGTTAACCCTATTAATTCTTTTCAACTTATCTGAAGTATTTTTAATCACCTTGTTTAGTTTTTTGTATTTTTTTAATGTATTTCTAGACACTTGATTCTCTGGGTGGTTGGTTTTAGTATTATTTATTCCTAATACAAGCTGTTGATACTGAATATCATTGCATACCTTTTGGTGATCTTCATTATCTGCTTCAAGAGACACTATGCGCCTGTGTGCATTCCGTAGGTCTAATTCTAATTTCCCGATATGTCTCAGCGCACACTCATATTCATCTCCAAAGTATGCCGCTGAGTCTTGCATCTTTTGCAACCTATCCTTCTCATTCATGATAATTTCCATCTCTCGATGGATCACAGCCATCTCAGCCTTCAATTTCCCTTGACCACTAACCAATTCAATAATCTCTTTCTCACTCTCATCTCTCTCTAACAATAACTTATCATTCAAAACCTTACTTTCTTTAAGCTCACTCAGTGTCAGCCTTAGTTTCGTCTCCAGCTCACGAATAGTTGTGCTTCTGGTTACAACAGACATTCTGTCTTACACTGGTTTCACAGTACACAATCACAAAAGTGCAAGTCAAATGCCAAAGTCCTCACACCCCACAAGCGCCAAAACCACAAGACTCAGACACAGGAGGCTAAATAGGTATTTCTTAATCAAGAAATCATGTACTAGCGGTTCCCAAACTGACTAAGCCAAGCAATATCAGAGCCAGAAGGATCCGAGAAACGATTTTATTCAAACTGTACACTACCTTACAAATAAAAAAATCAGATTCTTTCGTGCACTAATCTCCAAATACTAATAGAATTTAAAAAGCACACACTTGAGATAAGTTTAGTGAAACACAACTTCAACTCTTATAATAATTAAACTTAAAAGAATACACTGATTGTATCTGTTGGAGGTTATAATTTATTTTTTCATATGCATAACTTTTTTATATTTTAAGTTTATTATATGTTATGAAAGATCCGTGTATTTTTTTTATTGCGCACATTTTATAAGCAAAGTAGTTATTACCATTGATACCCGACATTTTAATTAGTTTATAACATATCCGCGACTAGTCCCGTTTTCTTGTAAAATAAAAACATTGCATCTTTATTTACATTAACCATTCATTTACAACTCTATGTACATATGTATAATGCCAATATTACACCAACTAACAATTCCCACTACGCGAACAATATTGGCAAAAACAACCTTCATGTTGTCTTAGTTGCCAACCCCAAAGGGAAAGAATCCAGATGCCCGTTGTCATGACAACAGGGAAAACATTATTAAAAGGTCACAGCATCTGGCCACATTATTTCAATTACTTCTGGACCAAGATTAAGTGTGTTTGCTGTAGGAGCCGTCGCGATTGAATTAGAAGCGAAATGGGTCAAGGCACTGCCAAATTAGATTGGGTTACAAATCGCCACGAAAATTGCTTCTTGAATGTGTGGAAGAAAGTTCTGGGTGTTAAGTTTACGGTTGATGTACAGTGAAAGTGTATTGAAGTCTTTAGATATTAAGGATTTAGACATACTCGTAAATTTTGGTTATGGTCTTACCAAATTAGTAAAAAGCAACCAGTCAAATACTTGAAACAAAATGCCATAAAAGGAGAAATGGAATGTATATGCTTAAACCTGACCTAGGATTATCATGTCTTCGATGTTCTCTCCACCCTGATTCGGTTTAAAAGTCGTGAGTTTATATGTATGTTGAATGAAGATAACTGGTTACATGCTATCGACGCTTCAGACCAGCTCATGACATAAAATAGGTATTAAAATGAGACAAGACTGTAAACGATAAAATTTAATCAACTAAAATTTATTTGATAAACAGTTATTGCTGACAGATTTGTAACTTACAAATCCTTCTTAAGCTTTACAATAAAAAAATCTATAAACAGATACTTACAAGCTTCATTAAATAATGCACACCATTTCATATTCAAGTCTTTTTGCGTCAGCCCTTAAAAATAGTGTTCAAAGTATCAATCGTCCAACTCGACAAGAGCAGTATCGATCACGTGAATAAAACATCGAGTTGACCGATTACGATCGTAAGCGAGTCGCCCCGATTCGATACTTTTCATATTTTATCGACATCAACATTGTAACGTCGCGATCGACCTCATTCGATTTCGAATGAACGTAAAATTACAAATGTTTGCAGAAGCCTCTTTTCTTTATGCACGAAAGGGGTTGACATTTTTGCAGAATTATGGAAAAAAATCGGGAAGTTGTAACTATTTCTAGTATGACTTAAGCAAATATATACATATAGATTCACGTCCTTTTATCTCTTTTGTGTGGACAGAGCCATCAAGGTTGAGCAGACGTTAATAAACTGCTACCTTTGTTTTAATTCTTAGTGTATTATAGAAGGTTACTACGGGACTAGGGATAAATCTATTAAAGCTATTTTATTTACTGTAAAAGGGCTACAAATATTCAGAACTACAGCCATTACACTCAGATGGTAACGCTAAAAGTGACTGTGAGGGATATGTCCAAGGTAATTCATGTTAAATGATATGATTTATATTAAGTTTGTTTCAATTTCACGTTTATTAGGTACAGTCAACGCTAAAAGTGCAGTCCTAGTAACTTTTTATAAGGTTTACGTTTATAAGAACAAAAGACAATAATTTTCATTTCGAAGCCCGCGCACGTATAGTGGTCAAGACAATGCATAGTGGCGCCGGTTTTAAAATGTAAAATATTGTCTTTTGTTCGTATAAACTTAAACTTTATAAAAAGTGGCTGGGACTGCACTTTTAGCGCTGACTGTACGTGTAGGTTTGTTTCAAACTCACGTGTTCGTTTGAAGAAACAAACCATTTCAATATTTCCACCTTACCGTTGACATAATTTCAAAGTCTGCACAATATAAGAATCGAGAGACACAAAGATCTTGGTCAGCGTTTGTCCGAGGTTGGCAACATCTGCTCAGTTTATATGAAATTGAATTGAAAAGGTAGCTGCAACCTTTGCATTGAAAAATGGAATTGTTTGACCTCGGTATATTTATTTACAATAGGAACTGCAAAGGTAAGGTATAAGTAAACGTAAAATAAGATACTGTGATTCCTAGTATTGTTGCTGTACTGAACTTATAGTTTATAAAAATAACATAACATACGTGTATACACACTACCTTTTTATTGTAGTCAGAGGCTTGAGTTCTTATCTCTGAATTTTCAAAGGCACGTTACGTCTGAGCCACTCAACGCCTGCGATTTACCAGATAAATTCATACTAATAGTTTTAAGAGATTCGCGATTTATACTCATGATTAATAACTAACGGGACTTATCGCGTAAGTTTTTTATAAACGTCGGGTTAATAAAGGTAATTTTATTATATAAAACTTACGCGATAAGTCCCGTTAGTTATTAATCATAAATTCATACTGCAGTGTATAACCTCCAATCTATTACTCCAAATATTGACCAAAGGCCAAAGTAAGAAAATGAGTGAGTGGGTGGTTACATTAAATATTTATCGCCCACATAAACTTTGCAGCCAATATATACTACATGTCCATTAATTATACGATGTGCCTGATTTCCTATAGAGGGGTAGATAGAGATTATGAATTCTATACTTTTATTTAGGCTTCATTGACTTATGTACAGTCAGCGCCAAAAGTGCAGTCCCAGTAACATTTTATAAGGTTTACGTTTAGATGAACAAAAGACAATATTTTTCATTTCGAAGCACGCGAACGCATAGTGGCCACGACAATGCATAGTGGCACCAGTTTTAAAATGTTTAATATTGTCTTTTCTTCTTATAAGCCTAAACCTTATAAAAAGTTACTGCGACTGCACTTTTAGCGCTGACTTATTATAATTTTATTATAATTTAATTCAAATAGAGACGTAATTTGAGTAAAATCACACTTAATTTTCACTACACTTTTTCACTTCACTAGTCTTTATATAAGCAAAGTTGTATAAAATAAGAAAAAGAGGCTCCATTTTGCTACCCCTCTAAACGGAAGTAGGCGTGAAGAGAGAATGTTAATGTAAGCAAAATAAGAGATAACTTTCCCTTGACATTCCATTCTTCAACTCTCATACAAACTTTGCTCTGAAAACAGAGTCTGAGTTGAAAAGCTACAATGTCATTTTCGATGGAAAAAACTTTTCCTTTCTTAGCTTTTCATTTCCTTTTCTCTGTAACAATTTGCGAGTATCTCAATGTCTTTGGATAACACTTTATTTTATTTGTGCTAAACTAGTCTGAAGCGTAAAAAGAATGCTAACTAGCTACCGTTTTTCCCGACACATCGTAAGAGGCGACTAAGGTAATAAGGGTAAATGGAATCTATTGGGCGTTCGGCTAGCTTTAGGTTATGACAGGTTATCACAAGTGTTCCATATGCCATCGAAATGCATATATTTATGCTAAAAAAACCTAGGACATATATTATATTATACCCCAAAGGGATTATAGGACGCGAATATGTTCATATATGTAAGAATTGGCAAGAATCTAAATAGGTATTTTTTGATAATACGTTATTTTTCTTATGATATTTTTGTAATGCTCGTGACAGATTTCTCGAGTGCTGCTGGAAGTCTATTGATGCATTGCCTCGTCGAATACTGAAGGAAGAACTTTCTATAGCAATAAATATATATAAATATATATTATATGGTCTCTGTCAACATGCTTAAAATATGGGATTGTTAATGCTTCCAGTATTTTTTTATAGATATCAGCGATACATGAAGTCTGAAAATAGTAGAAATTATAAACCGTGATGATCCAATAAAAATCATCTAGAAAGAAGGAAAGAAACTTAACTTTTATAAATATAAATAAGTAATTAGTATCGTGCCATGGAAACGCCTCAGCATCTGCTGCAGCCTGACTGTATAACTTAAATGTACTCGAGGATTTCTTTAATATATATCTCAGTCAAGCACAAGAAAACAGTGTCCATCATCTTTAAGGAATAATACTACTTACTTACTTACTTATTACTTAATATTACTACTTAAGACATACTCATTATACGAATTTAATTACTGTATTAACCAAAACTTACATATCCGCGTAATTCGGTAGAGTTACAATACAAACTATTTTAGATATATACGAAAGAAGATACAAAAAAAAATTCTCTTTCTGCACACTCTTAAATATATATTGGTGCAAAAACCGTCCGAAATTTCCTCGGAATTTTTTCCTACATTACTTGTTCCCTCAGTAAATTATTTGTTCAGCCAAATGCTTGTCGTGTTTGTAGTTTTCTCGCTCCAGCGATGCGTAGTACGAACGCTACGAGCTCAATAATGTGTGAAAATACGACGTTATTTCTTAGAATCCAGGATTTATTTGTGCTACGGGTTTCCGTAGCAAGGGGCGGTGAAAGGCTCTACTCAGTATTAAGTACCTACTCCAACTACAAAGCTGCTGACATTCTGAGTTTGAAAATTGCCAGGTTTTATTTACT
The DNA here is from genome assembly GCA_030578115.1 of Leucoptera coffeella. NCBI lineage: Eukaryota > Metazoa > Arthropoda > Insecta > Lepidoptera > Lyonetiidae > Leucoptera > Leucoptera coffeella. The sequence continues at coordinate 166,722 of JAMBLF010000597.1, read as the reverse complement.
ACATTTCTAATCAACTAACTATTTCAACGCTGCTAGTGTGCTGGGGTCTTTTGCTTCTGGGTGCTAAATTTGGTACACTAGTAGCGGTGTATTGTTACTTGTTACTGTTTGTTAGATTTAAGTTTTGTTTTTGTTTTAATTTGTACATATTTAGTTTTATTTTGTTTAAAGTATTAATAAACTTTCTAATTAGTTTTTCAACAGTTTAAAAGAAGTTTTGGTTCGCCGTGTGTGTATGAGTGCCAATAAAGCGAGAGTAGTTTCTCACGATCAACACAGATGGGGTTCCGTGATCTCTGCCCACCCCTCTACAGGAAAACGAGCGTTATGTGTATGATGGTATGTATATTATTTTACTGAAATCAAAACCCTAGTAAAGCTTGTAACACAGCGAGGTCGATTCCGATAAAATATGAAAAGTATCGAATCACGAGCCAACGACAAAACTCACAAAAGTAATCGGTTAACTCGATGTTTTATTCAACGGTAATCGATATGTGGCGGATGAACTGATTTCCTAAGGCTACTGAGTTACAATTTTAATAATATACATACATACATACGCTTCACGACTTGTGTATACACACTCCCTTTTTATGGCGGGGTAGTCAGAGGCTTGAGTGCCAATCTCCGAAATTTCGAAGGCATGTTAGATATGGGTCATTCGAAGCTCGCGTATCACTAGATAGACAGCACCCAACGTGATAGGTAGTGAACCGTATCGCCGTATATAGGCACTGACTATTACCTATCCCTCAGGATAGGCAGGTATCCTCACGATGTTTTCCCTCACCGTTAGCGACTGTAAATTATGTACGTAAATGAAAAATACATTTAAATTTCATTCATTAGTACACGCCAGAGTCGGGATTCGAACCTAGGACCTTTCTCATAAGAAGTCCGAGGTCTTACCCACTGGGCTACAGCCGCTTCAATTATAATATGTATGTACTATTTACGGTAGGTTCCGTTTAGGTAGATTATGGATCCCTATTTTATTCTACCTTGGCACTCCAATATTGCTTTATTGATTGATATATCATCATATATCATATCACGATGAGGGAAAATAACGTGAGAAAACCTGCCTATCCCTCGGGATATATAATATCCAATGCCTATATACGGCGATACGGTTCACTACCTATCACGTCGTTTAGTTAGTTGGGTTCAGTCTATGTAGTGCAACACAGGCTTCGAGTGACCCATACCTAACATGCCTTCGAAATTTCGGAGATGGTCAATTAAGCCTGTGACTACCACACCACAATAAAAAAGGGAGTGTGTATGCACAAGTCGTGAAGCGTATGTTATGTAATCTTCATAAAATACTAGATTTACAATAGGATGGTTTGAGTCAAACTCAATTGTATCTGAGTATCTTTTTGTAAGTACTATAAAACCTGTGCTATTCTGGGACGTACTAAAATGTTAACTAGCTGCCATTCCTTCCAGCATGTCGTAGGAGGCGACTAATGGACTAGGCTTAATGAATATAATCTATTGTGTAAATGGGCTAGCAACCTATTACTAATGTTCCAGTATGAATCCGTAATCCCAATGTTTAGTATATTAAGTGGATAAAATTAATTATTATTATAACGTTATTACATACATTGTTGGAAGTGGAAGGTCGGGTACGGTGGAATAAGCAGCGTAGAACATATACAAATTGGAGACATTGTTCTTAAGACGGGTGTTTGTAGAGTGAAGTACAGAAGAGCATGTATGAGAAGGTTTATGTGTGTGAGTGAAGCAAGAGAGATTTGTCAGGATCGTTCCAAGACGCGATCGATAGTCTGCCTATCTCATTAGGAACGTAGAGGCGTATATGTATGTTATCAGAAATATTCGTTTTGGTATGTCAATAGATTTAAAGGGCTGTTTAATTAAAATAATGTGCTAGCAATCATTCATTAATTACTAAAAAACCTGCTACCCTAATATTTACGCTCAGATTTCACTTCAACCTCTTTAGAGATTTCCCAAGAGATGCATTTTTGTCTATGGTAAATGTTTGACGTTTACTAGAGCTTTAACAAGTTATTCGCCTCAAATTCAAGATGTTTTTTTTCGACGTTTTTGTTCAGAATTTTAAGTAATTTTAGTATTTACTGAAAAATTTACCTATCCGTTTTTCAACAGAATTCTTTCAACGATTTTTTTAATACTTTTGAAAAAACTATCGAGAGAGAGGTGTACCACTTATTTACATTTTACGTTACGTGCAAACTATTTGTTTAACACGTGGATTCGTGCAGGCTATAAAATGTTTTAGACCGCATTGATACAGTTACAACCCTTGACTACCCCGCAAAGGATATTGGTCATGAGGTGAATGGTAAGTACGAAGGGGCCGGCCCAATATGACATATAACAGTCAGGTTGACGCCATATTGAAAAAGAGTGACGTTAGAAGTACCTAGAACAAACGAACGTGTATGTGTGTCAATGAAGCTAAAGTGGATTGTCAGGATCGGAAAAGATGGAGATCTGTGATCTCTGTCTATCCCTCTACAGGGAATCAAGCGTGATGTGTATGTTATGTTATGTTTATAAAAAAATGTGTCAAAAATAGTTATACACAACCTACATCACAATTTCAAACTGGTGTAACTATCTCTAGACTGTTACATACCTTTTCATAAGGAATAAAATTTATAAATATTATTAAAAATAATTCTGTTCATAACGTCACGAAAGGTTCTTCGCAACATTAGTTCCGTTAATGGTAGAACTATAATGGTTCTATGTGTATGTGGACTGCAAACTATTTGCTCAGTTGCGCAAGTTAATGTACTCCATACATGTACGTAGTGGAGCCTCAACAATCAGCAACGTTTGTCTTAACTATGCTGTAGTCAAATTAATGGCTTGCTTGTTAATAGAGTTACAGTAGGATAAATACATATACATTTTCGTCCTTTAATCCCTTTGGGGGGTAAACTGAACTTTGGAGATCTCCTAAGGTCATTTATTAAATATTAAGGTTGTGAAGTCATATGGAATAGTGGTGACGGGTTGCTAGCCTATCGCTCAAATGATTCCAATGTAAGTAGGGTAAAACGAAACTGTATTTTATGAAATTGTGAAATTTAGTATGATAAAATTATTGTTCTAGTTTCTAAATACGTAGTTCTATAGTCTATTGTTACATTCCTAGCTTTTTTCCATTTAGTAGGCAACCGTCTCTGAAAGAAAATGAATTAGCCACCTGATGCTAAAAAGTAATCGATTAGATTTCGTGTCTTCAATGTTCTGGACGCCATGAAAGGTAAAGTCAAATGTTTTTATTTAACATAAGTACAAGTACAGTACACTCATTGAAAGTCAAAACATTTGCCTGACACTGGTTGTCTCTTAGCATTGAAATTTTACCGTTATATTTACATACATATACATACACGTACTTTAATCCCTTTCAGGGTAGACAGAACCTTGGAGATATGAAAAACTCTTCTTAGTCACTTAGTAGCATGTATATTGGGGTTTCGATGTCATATGGAACATTGGTGACAGGTAGCTAGCCTATCGCCCAATACATTCCATATACTCTAGTCTCTTAGTCGTCTCCTACGACATGCCGGAAAGAACGGCAGCTAGTTAGCATTCTTTTCACGTCCCAGTATATTTAATAGTGCACAAGTCTCAAAAATTACGTAAATGTTTACTAATAGTGACGAAAAATCACATAGCCTTATCGTTATGTTAGTATAAAGTTTAATTCATGTAACTGTAAATTATAATAATAATATTTGGACATTATTACACCAATTGACCTAGCCCCTTGGTAAGTTCATTTAAGACTTGTGTTAAGGGTACTAGTCAACGTTTATTTAAGAAATTTATACTTATTATATATAGATAAATACATATACAGTATATAATAAATAATCAACAACCACACTGGAAAGCAGACGAAAAGCGTAATTCTTAACTCTGCTTCCACCGGGATTCGAACCCGTGACCTCACGATTAGCGTTCAGGCGTCTAACCGATCGCGCCACGGAGGTCGTCAACCTAACTGTACCTTCTAAATACTATCTTGGCTTATATTGTTAACAATTGGTTACAAAAGGGTTAATTTCTCAGCAATTAACATGTCAATTGTATTCTGTAATACCTATTTAAATCATTGTTTCAATTTACGTTATGGTAATTTAGGAGTTAGGTTAACAAAACAGTATTTGAAGTTAGTAATAAATCCATACATACATACACATCACGCTCGTCTTATTGTAAAGGAGTAGGCAGAGATCACGAATCCGTGTCTGTGCCGTAAAAAGTCACTAATAATCTAATTATCCTTAGCAACATAACGGTTACGTTAGCGAAGGATGAAATTGTATTTCTTTTCCTTTACCACAGATAATATAATACTATACAGTACACTGCCTTTACACTAGATGGAGTTAGATTCGGGTGACTGTTTTATTCCTTATGATTAAGATAGTGAGGAATTGTGTTTATTATGATTTAATAAATATTATTGCTCTGAAAATCTTTTTTATGTGAAAAACTCCAAATGTATTTGTAGACGCAAGTATGTTCTCTTACCAAATCTTTAATGAATAAATCACCAAGTATGTGTTTAGGTGTAGTAATGTCTATGAAGTAAAAATTAAAATGTAAAATGAATATCATTCCTAGTTTTCTCTACCTACCTCTGTTTAGACAGACGGCTGTGACTGTGTGTGTGTGTTTGTGTATGTTAGATTCCAAAACAAATTGATGTACAGTCTGCGAAAAGTGATGGACTAACCGCCTCGCACGTACAAACTATTTAGGTAATACGTGAGTTTGGCATGAACATGTATATTTAAAATGCAAAGTAAGGGCCATTCAAGTAACGTTCTATGAATGATATCTATAGTAAGTATAATCGCCAAGTTGTAATGGTATGTGAAGATAAAGTATATAGTCATTGAAATGATAATGTTAACTATATAAAGATACATATATATTCACGCCTCTACGTCTCAAACAGGATAGGCAGAGAGTTACAATCGCCAACTGGAACTATCCTGATTAATCTGTCACCTCACTCATATACATTAACCTTCTCATACATGCTCTTCTGTTCACACTACTTACACCCGCCTTGAGAAGAATGTGACCAATTTGATCTGTGTAAGTTCTACGCGGCTTACCCCGTCCAACTCTACCTTCCACTTTCAAATGCAAAGATCAAACTAACTTCTAGAGCTTTGTTAATTAAAGACTAAGAAAATTCTTCTTTTACGCATGGCGCAAAGCCGATTAGAATATTTAACAATATTTACAGAAACCAAATGGTGAATGAGAATGATGCTAAACCCAGTAACAGAGCAAATGGGATCTGACTCAGCTGTTTCTTTAGGAAAACGACACGTGTATGCAAATATTTGTTATTCACAACAATTTCACTAATAGATTTCGTAAATTAACAATCGAAAACAATTTCACTACCCTTGTGGGGTAGTGGGGTAGTGAGAGGTTCGGGTATCCATCTCCGCAATTGCGGAGGTTATAATTATATAGCCATTTAACCCACGTGTTGACGAAATAGTCAGGACTCAATTTGACAGATTTTAAGTCGTGTCAATATTTACATGTACTTGACCTTTTTGGGAAGAGGTAGAGTTTCCCAATATCGTTTAGCTCATTATGGTAGTATGTGTATTTTGCTAATACATACCATTTATTGCGAATAAAAAATACATACACACGTACTCATACATAAAATTGAAAATTTCGTTATCACTGTAACATGCTACCGAGCTTAAACCCTAAACCCACTGATACAGAGTTAAGCCTCCAAAGTCTGAACTACACTATAATTCGTGTACTTAAAAAATAACGTCACGCAAGAACCGAACAGTACCCTAAATGTTTTCTAAACGTTCTGTCACTCACAGAGGCCACTAAATTCGTTGTCCCATACCCCAGCTGTTTCTTCGCAAATTTGCATACAAATACATGAGAAGGGACCCTTTGTCATCCTTATTTCCATGTAAAGGTGTGTTTACACAGATGTGGCTTCCCGCTCTTGTATAAAACATGCTTTAAAACCTTTATCCATTTCCAGATAGTCAAAGAAATCAAGTTATTTGGGTATTCAGCACAAAAATAACTAAGAACTGTATGGTTACACAGTTAGTAGAAGTACCTATAACCACCGAATGTGTCTGAGGAGGTGTATGAGTGTCAATGAAGCGCAATTGGTTTTTCAGGTTCAGAGCAGATGGGGATCCGTGATATACCTACCCCTCTGCAGGGAAAGGGGCGTGATGTGTATATGAGTATGTATGTTATATCCAGCATGTTTTTTTAATCTGTTTTTTTAGTCAGCACTCTTCGCTACAGTATTTATTGTATCAGAACCCTAAGTAGCTTAATGCTAAAGTACTGGAAATTTCGAAAATCGTTTGTTTTGTTTTTTTTACTGGAAATCTAATGAAATGTAAGTCAAATTTTAAATGAGATCGCGTAACGTCAGTCATTCATCAATGAGTGTATTAATTCCATACGTTTAGATTTATATCGCCTTAGTGTTTGGTTACTTGAATACCTTATTGACCTTAGTTTCAGATAATTGTTTGTTTCTCAGAAAAGACTGATTCCGTCCCGATGATTTTTCCAATTTGTATTGCAGTAAATTTAATTTCCGTTGATGCAAGCCCAGAACGAAAACCTGTTTTATTCTACCCTTTGCTAGTTAGGAAAACAAAGTCAGCTGTTTGGATATCTTTTGTTTATTAAGGCTTTTAGGTCCTATTCATACATGAAGAGGTAAGAGATAAACGGGACAAAATATGACGATTCAGGGATATAAAGGTACAGTTATTTACGAGAAAAGGGTTTAAAGTGGCAGCATAAGTTATAATACATATACATAACATAACATACGCTTCACGACTTGTGTATACACACTCCTTTTTTTAATACATATGTGTTTCCTACATAAGGATTTTCAAAACAGTATTATAAAAAAGACAAACGCGTTCACGACCATTAACCCTTGAGATAGTCAGAAGTTTAGGTTTCCATCACCGCCATTGCGAAGCAATTCTATGGCCACCTCGAAGCCACGTGTTGACCAGATAGTCAGTACGCAACGTGACAGGAGGTAAGCCATGTCGCCATTTACAAGCAGTATTATAATATAACAAAATACTTAAGTTTATATAAAGTACAAGTTAATTCCAATGCACTGAACGTTCTTTAGCTGTTATGTCAGCAAAGTATCAAATATTAGGAAAAATGAATCTGCTAATCGAAAGATTATATTATCATTTAAGTGAAAATTGACACACGAACCTCTGAATGCTCCAAAACTATCGTGAAGGTGATGGGGTACATAAAATAAATTACATGTAGCATTCATTACCATTAAATATATAAAATTCTGTATCTTGAAATTGATTTTGTTTTGTTTGTTTGAGTGATTTTCATTTTTAAATCTAATAAAGCGTACAAATTTAATTATATTCTCATTCAATACAGATTCAGTTTTGGTATTTAATTACGTAAAGGCAAACCATAAATTAAAATTTGGAAAAATGCGTTAAAAATGTTTAGCTCAAGAAAAGGCACATACCGAACATCATTGAGATATTTAAGGGTATTGTTCGTCGAAATGAGAGAAAAGAATTTTATTCTTCAGTTTTAATCTATTTAGAACCTACTGACACGTTTCATACTTTTGTTTTCGCATAGTGAAAGACTGGATAATAATGAAGTAAAGATTGTTATTGAACAAACAAGAAAATGATGATGATGATATTAACAAATTCAAAACTAGTTAAAATAATCATCTTATACATTAAACAAATCTAAAAAAATATCGCTGTCTTTGGAGTACAGAGTTCTCATTATGCTGGCAGCGTCCCCCCTCTAAATAGCCAATAATTAAGTAATTTCAAGAGTTATATATCAATATTTACTTAATTATATAGGCTTAAAGATAAGAAAAATGCCAAAATCTTACGGTATAATTCGTATGTTATATAAAATATATCTTAGCAATAATGATTTGGACTTATTATGATTAATTGGATATCCGGAAACATAACATCTCATACTACGTTCCAAACATACAAAAAGGATGCTAACAAGCTGCCTTTCTTCCCGGCATGTAGTAGGAGGTGACTAAGAGGTCAGGAGTAAATCTAATGGGCTATTGGCTAGTCACCTCCCTGCCTTATTCCATTTTACATCAACACCCCAATATTCATGCTAAATATTGACCAAGTATATGTTATCATGCCTCTGAGATTCTGTCTACCCCAAACGGGATCAAATGACTTGGATTTATGTGTCTATTTCCATCGTTAAGAATATGTATCCTGACAATAAAGATTCGGGCTCATTGTGATTAATTGGATATCCGGAAATAGAATCAAGATGGCGTATGAGACACTTCCTGTGTGTTCATACTCTGAAAGATTGAGGATCAATCGTCACACACACAAGGTTCACGAATGTAAAACCCTTTCGGGGTAGTCAGAGATTGAGTGTTTACCATTAATTAAGAATTGGAATAGTCTTTAGTCATTAGTTATTGTACATTATTTTGAATGTCTAATTAATAATACAAAAAACTGATTCAGAAGTAAGTAGGAGTTGATGAATTTTGTTGTATTTAACTGATGCTTTAAGTTAATAATGTAAAGATTATAAAAATAACCAAAATAAAGGGGTGATCAGGTACAACATTTATACAGAGCCTATCTTGGTAAGTCTTTAAAGAACATGTGCTACCAGAAATATAGGATCAAATTAATATAAAAAGCGCGAAAAAGTAATTATATTCGGAAATAAATAATCACTTTTAAGCAAAACTATTTTAAATTTATATATTTATATAAATTTAAAATAGTGTGTATAAAAAATAAGATAAATATTACTCTTACATAAATATTATAAAATATATCTTCTGTATTAAGGACTTAAACACACAGTAATATTAATTAAGAATAAAACTCACCATCAAAACTTGACTTCTTCACTTCAAACTTTATTATATTTATTAAATCACTATCCATTTTCGAAATAACTAAAATGTATTAAATCTCTTTTTAATTATATTTTATTTCAATTTATTCAATGGTTAAAAAAACATTTTATCAACAACTAAAGAAATATTTTAATAAACACATTTCTACCAAGAACCAATAATAACAAGTCCGTTAAAACCTTTTTTTAAATTGTTATTCCAAATAACATAACATAATATAACACGTAACCACTTTGCAGACTCGTAGTACAGAATTGACGTGCTGCTACGTCGCGGATCGCCGTAGTACTGCGGAGATGCAACTTTCGCTTGTAGTATAGACTAACGGACAGCTTTCGCTTTAAGTCTTCAGCTTATATCCTGTATTTAAGAATACTATACATTCAAGTCATTGACACTTGAAGAGGAAAATTGAATATTGGAATAAAAATAAATGAATAAAATAGTAAAAAAATTAAATAGGTTGAAATATAAAGAATTCTAAGAAATTTTCTATGTAAATTTTCAATGAAAATCATACATATGCAATTATGTCATTGAATCCCTTTTGGGGTAGACGGAAGCTTGGAGCCGTGATATAGCCCGTAGTTCACTTTTTACATGAATATGTGATGATATATAAAAAGTAATGACTTGTTTTTTTGTTGCTATCCCAGCACCCAATAGATAACCTAGTCGCTTAGTCGCCTCCTTTAACATGGCGGGATTAACGGCAACTAGTTAGCATTCTTTTTACGTCTCAACTATCACCATACTCTAGACTAAGGCTAAAGCTTCTCCTCACTATAATTCCGTATCAATGCCTTGACAACCCTTTTAAATGCCCTTATAAAGTGACTGTAAAGCTACCTTTAAGCTTATATTCACCCCTAAATTGACCGAAGGACTTATATGTGCTTATTTCCCTTCACCTCTCCTAATTGTCTTATTCTTTTCTCCCTTTAAGCCTAACGCAAAGCCTTAATGGTCCTGACTGAGTCACAGCAAGAGAGAATTCTTGATTTATCGGCAATTTGCGAAGCCAAATATTTTGCTTGCTTTAAATAACTGCCAATGATTGGGTTTCGCTTAAAACGTATGATTTATGATTCAAATGATTCGTTTAATCAATCATCTTTTTGAACTTTGTCTTTAAACGTTGGAAAGAAATATTTTTGTCCCTGACTAAAAATAATTTCAATACTACTGTGAGGGAAAACGGCGTGAAGTAACCTACCTGTTCCCCGAACAGGTAATAGTTAGTGCTTGTAAATGGCGACATGGCTTACCACCTGTCACGTTGAGTACTGACTATCTGGTCAACACGTAGGTTCAATGTGGCCATAGAATTACTATATTCGCTATCGCGGAGATGGACACCTGAATCTCTGGTTACTCCGCAAGGGTTAATGGTCGGGAACGCGTTTGTCTTTGTCTTATTTTTAACATTTATGTAATAATACTTTTATGCATACACAACACGCCTGTCTCCCTACAGAGGAGTAGGCAGAGATCATCAGTTCCCATTTTTTTAAATCCTAGTAAACATATATACACTCGGCTGTTATAAGTATTTCTAACTTACTTGATAGGGACATTCAACCTCTGATTACTCCGAAAGGGTTATATGATCGTGAATGCATAATACTATGTAACAGCAGTTAATTAACATTTTATATAAGTTTTAAATATAATAATACTAGCATATTATATATGAGCTACTTCAATAAAGCGGTAATAACATTTCATCCTACATTACTTAGAGTAGATTAAGTTGATCTTATGTTGGTTTTATTATTCTCTATGAATAGAAATATAATAAAACAGTCTAAGTGATAATAAAACTTGTTTTAGCGGTTACCTTTTCTGTCTTTATGGTAGTATTTATAAATCTTGAGTTGTATTTTAGATCTTTAATGTTAATAAGAATAGAATGTTTATAAGATATTATTTTCTCTACCCTTGTGAGATAGTCAATGATTTATGTATCTACGAGTCTATGGCTACTTAAAAACCACATGTTAACCTGATAACTAGTACCAGTAATATGACAGGTGGTAAGCCGATTCGCCATTTACAAGTTCAAGTATACGGTCAGCAATCAAGGTAATGAAAAGTATTCCATATCGCCATATACAAACGATGACTAGTTTAATTCTTATTACTAAATATCCCTTTTTCCTCGTTTAAGGCATCATAAGTATAGATATTGTATTATATTAAACTAGAAAATTTCTTTCGGATTTTGCTCCGACCAGGAATAGAACCTACAACATTCAACTTACTCCTTTCTAACCGCTTAAACTACATCCGTTTCTAAATCTCCTTAATTCAATAAGAACCGTTTACTACTTCAATGAATAGATTACGTTCGAGCGAATTACGATAGATGGCACGACTGTCCGCGACAGTTAAAAAGGCATAAAGCCACCGATCCGAGGCCTCTTTGGCCATATTTTAAGACGTGCCAAGAACATCATCCAATAATCCCGCAAAAAGGTCGAGGAAACCTCCTTTTTATTTTTCATTTTTATTTCTTCGTTTTATTGCGCTAGAGCTTGGATACTGCGTTGTTTACGGTTTTTATTTGCAATCATCTTCCTGGATAGAAGTGCTGGTATATTACTCTCTTATATTTATACATATATGATCTATATAAGCACTGAATAGATAAGATTCAGGTCTAGAATATGAGAAAAGAATCCTGAAGGAAGGAATAATAGAGTAACGTGGAGGAAGATTATTTAAATTTATTTTTGAGTATAGCCCTTTAGTAAATATGAACGTGAGTATATATGTTTATATAAAGCTTATGCATTCCTCAATATTACGGAATAGTACGTAGGTAAGAATGATTTACACTATATATGATTTACACTAATAGATTAGAACATTGCGATTATTTATAATCCAAATTTCTATCCATCCTTTCAACTATTACGTAGTGTAAATGTATGTATGTAACTCTATATAGAGTTAAATGTTAGGTGCTATTTTCATCGTAATTGATACAGTTTCGAGGTAAGGGAAAAGCGCTCACTATTCGTCGCCAACTACTCACTTACCAATCTTAGAACCAACTCTTATATTCGTAGTAATGGCCGATTATATACTACTAGCGACCCGCTCCGGCTTCGCACGGGTATAAAATATATTGCCTACTCCACTTTTAAGGGTTGTTATTATACATATAAACCTTCCTGTTGAACCACTCTATCTATTAAAAAAACCGCATCAAAATCCGTTGCGTAGTTTCAAAGATTTAAGCATACAAAGGGACATAGGGACAGAGAAAGCGACTTTGTTTTATACTATGTAGTGATATGTATGTTGGTAATATTTTGTTAATATTGAATAAGCATTAATTCATTTTACAAGTAAACTGCACTTATCGCTTATAATTTTTAAACAAAGCATTACCATAGCTACCCGACGTTTTCTTGAAAAATGAAAAAATCGCGAATCTCTCGAAAATATGAACATTAATTTAAGAAGCACTGTTTACCGTATGCTCAGGTAAAAAATATTATTACGGGTAATTAACTAACAATTAGAGTCATTATGGTTGTATCTCTCATACTACCAGTGTAACCTACTTATTCTTAGGAATAAGGTCTTTCATACCACTATGACAAAGCTCACTATCCAATATTGAATGAAACTTAACATAATTATTATTATACAAACATATATTCACACCTCTACGTCCCTAACGAGATAGGCAGAGACTATCCATCACCACCTGGAACGATCCTAACAAATCTCCCTTGCTTCACTCACAGCCATTAACCTTCTCATACAAGCTCTTCTGTTCTTCACGCTGCGTATAATAAATATTGTTATGTACCATATATACGACTTCAATATTACTGCACCCAACCACCCGACTAACAACCGCGTGAGTAGCCCGGGTAAGCGACCAGATGTCCCAAAGTCATTTATGTGTTTTATTAGTTTGTCAAATAAAACCCTCGCCAAGTGTTATTGGGGTGCGGGCCTTGCGTCGCTGCAGAGGAATTTTCTTTTCCTCTAGATATAAGTATGTAAACATACCTAGATGTATGCGAACATACATATGGGTTTGTTTACATACACATGCACTCTTTATGAAAATAATTGGCGAGATATACTATGCTGGTATAGTACTTATAATGGCAATTAACAACACTGTATTACTTATGGCTTTCTATGTAAATATACTCGTACTTAAGAGTTAAACTGAGTTATTTTTAAACACTCGCGATTTATATTCATTTTATTTACTATGTGAAACCGGGTTGTATCACGATAAATTAATACAGATATAAGTACCTTTATTTCACCCGACGTTTCAACCCAGTTGCATAGGCCGTGGTCGCGGGAAGTGGTATCCCAACCGACCGTCGACCGGGTCTCACATAGTCAATAAGAGTTTAACTGAGATCAGGAATCCCTATTTTGCATAATCCTGGGCTCGACTATTGTCCATTGGTTATACATAAATAGAGCCTTATTAACCTTCATTGGCTGAGAATTTATCTGTTACTTAAATTCCATTTTTATACCATTAATGAGCCGACATTTATGCTGGATGATCATCAAACTGTCCCCAAGGTTTTGTCCACCCCAAAATGAATGAAAACACGTAAACAAGTCTGTTTTTAGGGTTTGGTTGAAATTAACACATATATAATTATATCTATTTTTAGCGCATAATCAATCCAACTCCAAACTCCAAAATAATACATATTATTAGCTATTTAAATACTATTAACTATGTACTTTCTATTCCCTCACAAATATTTGTTCTAAACAACCACACTTTGTTGTGATTTCCCTCACTGTAATGATATCTGAGCTTAACAGCCTCCTTGGCGATAATCCTAGCGTTTTATTGCAGGCCGGTGTCAACGAGATTAGGGAAGTGTAGTAGGAGGTTCTATTCCGAATTCTTATTTACTACATTTCGGTATAAGGGAAAACTGCGAAACATGTCTTTTTGCCGGGAAAAACGGCAGTTAGTTAGCTTTCTTTTTACGTCCATATTGATAAGTACAATTCAAACATAGATTTAACTCAATTCTTTCTATCTTTTTATGGGTAGCCAAAATCTCGAAAATATCTTCTTCTATATCATTTTTAGCATAATTGTTAGTAATATGATGGGCATAATATTGAATATTGAGAGATTTTACAAGCTCGTTGCAATTTTAAAATATTAGTTTTTCGTAGCCTTTTACGTCACGCCGGGATGAAAGGTAGTTAGTTAGAATTGATCTCCCTCCTAGAATAGAAACTTCGTGTGTATTAAAATAGAACACATAGCCTTGATCTAGCCTAAGTCTTAGAGTATTTTTATCCTCGCGTGATAATAGGACATAATATCGAGGTGTAATATTTTATACTCTAGAGGTATTAGATAGGTGCTTATATCAATAAATAATGTATTATATATGAATTAAGGCACTACAAATTTTACGAGAGATTTGTAATCCCTTTTGAGGTGGACAGTACTTCAGAGATCTATATTAGATATATTGGTCACTTATAGAGACCCTGGGTCTTTTAGCAAAACTATATAGGTTATGATGGAATTCATGTAAAATATTGGTGACAGGTTGCTAGCCCACCGCCTAATTGAAGAAGTAGAGCGCAGTATAATCAGCTTCAATCTATTGCTATCCTTTTTGTCTAAATGGGGTAGGTAGGAAAAGAAAGTAGCAATTGTGTCTGTCACTAAAATTTATAGACATACCAGAGCGACGTTGCTTGAGAGGGATGAAACTCCATCTAGTGACAAATACGGCGAAACAATTCTATTTTCAATGGTCAAGATTTGTCCCATGAATGTATTTAATGATCGTTTGGGGTTTGAAAACAGTGAATTGAGCTTAAGGTCCAGGTGTATTTTTTAGAGATATTTTAGAGATATTTTTTAGATAAAGTTTGTAATAAACTAAATTCAGATCTAGAGAGTGATTTAGAGTATAATTTAAATAACGAACGTTCAATATTGATGAAAATAATTATTAATTAGGTTTGGAAATGAAAAGAAAAAAAAATGACTTTTTTGTTTCAGGTATTCCATTTAATATATACGTATAATATAATAATAATATGCTACTTCTGCTTCCAAAACACACTTCTCCTTTTTTATAATTAATACATTTTATATTGAAAATCAGGCATACACATAACAAATCTCAATTACCAATTCGTAGTCGTATACCTCTTAAGCTGAGCTATAAATTTGTGACATAAGAAGCTTAAATGCAAAAGTTATTAGTATTGTGGCTAATAAATATTCCTTAGCTTAGCTATGCAGTGTTCCATATTTGATCAAAGGTTCATTGGTAAGTATATTATAAACGCTACGTATATATTCGCTACTATCAACTCCGTGGCGCGATCGGTTAGACACCTGAACGCTAATCGTGGGGTCCCGGGTTCGATCCCCGGTGGAGGTAGAGTTAAGAACTACGCTTTTCTACTGTTTGCTAGTCTTGTCGTTGATTATATATGCTATATATGTATTTATCTATATATAATATGTATATATTTCTTAAATATACGTTGACTAGTACTCTTAAGAAAAGTTTTAATAATAAAAATGAAATTACCAAGGAGCTAGTTCAATTGGTGTAATAATGTCCAAATATTATTATTATTAACTCTTGCGTATTGTTTGAGATTGAATATCCACCAGCAACTGATCTTTATGATTGTCTCAGTGTCCGTCAATTGACAATTAACCTAATAAACAATATCCAACGTGACAGGTTGTAACCCATGTAGTCTTATACAGATACTGATCATTAACTATTTTGAGAAAAAGGTAACTTTCCTCGTGATGTTTTTTCTCATACAAATTGATAGCACATGGACAATTCTAGGTACTGATAACTTTGTATTAAGAAGGTTATTATTCCTGTAAGATATTTTGATATGATCGCGGTTTTCTTCCTTATGTGTATCATATTTTTTTCCGAGTAGTGTGCGATGCTAGACAAATCTAAGGGAAATAGTTTGTCACCAATACAGACATACACATCACACCTATAAGGGTAGGCAAACAACACGGATACCCATCTGTCCCGATCCTAACAAGCCAGTTTTATTCCATTGAGACTCATACACCTCCCCATATACCATCATTCTACATTCAATACCCTCACGGGTCTAAACATAATGCTAAATATGATATAGTAAAAGATCTTTCTGCATCTGTATTCCATTCATATCCGAGGTTCTAACTACCACTATGTAATGATAACGAAGCTTAACAAAAATTGTGAGGGTAGACAGACATTACCTGACACTAGAGCTGGTCTTCCCGCGACCACGGCCTGTGCAACTGGGTCGAAACGTCGGGTAAAATAAAGGAAATATCTTTATAAATTTATCGTGATATGTAAGACCGGGCTTACATAGTTAATAAGATAACGAAGATGTTTGTAAAATCACGATCACTTTCAAAGGTCGCATAAAATTTCATAGGTGTCGTTGATTTCTATGCGTTTTCATGCAAAATCCGTACAAATGTGAGTATCGCGGTTGCTTTGTCCCATTTTGCATTCATGCATACAAAGCGGCTATTCTGTTGCATAGCTGCACTTTTTACAACGAAATTCCCACCGTGTTTACTGTAAACGTTGTTGATGTTTTCGGGGAAACATTTTCGCATTTATCTTAAAACAAGGGTTAGTTTTTAAGGTTTGCGTGGGTGAGGAAATGTAGGTAATATATATTGTACATGTACTGTGATAGTCTAGGACCGTATAAAGAATGCTATTTCTTCATTTTTTTCAAAGCATTTTACTTAGTGCTTGTAATAACTTGTAATAGATTCCATGCTAGTTGCGTCGTAAATAGAATACTAAATAGCTCCCATTCTTCTTAGTATGTCCTGTAATTACATGCTTACAACTTTTCTTTAACGTTCCATATTAATGTAATGTCTTGGAGAAATGGATCAGACAACTCAAATTTAAGCAGGATGGGCACTAATACGACACTACAGAGTTTATAGTTTAACATCTATCAAGTACTACTACTGCTTTCTACTACTGTACACAAAACTGTATACTGTACACACACTAAATACTGTATACTGTACACAATACATTTTCATTCGCCACTAAATATATGCTGAATCGTCTTTCTGAAATAAAGGCATTCAATTCAATTTTCTGGCTCTTAATCTTTTCAATTTAAAGATAAGGATTCGTAAGATTCGTGTTCAAACTTTTTAAATGGAACTGTCTATTACCAAATCGGACTTAGGTAAGATATATCAATTATAGGCGATTCCTCGTGGTATATAAAAGTTATAGAAAAACTATATGTACTATTTACGTCCTTTATCCTGTTCGGTGTATACAGAATTTTAGTGACACTATAATATCACACAGGACATTTTCAGCAAAATATTATCACTCTATACACACTGATACCATTCTCATCCTTTAATCCCTTTGGGGATTAACAGAATCTCGGAGACATAATATCTCCTGGGTCACTTTTTAGCATAGCATGACTATTGGGGTTGTGATGTCATATGGAACAATGGTGACGGATTGATAGCCCTTTACCCAATGAATTCCATTGACCCCTCTTTATTTGCCTCCTACGACATACCAGTAAGGACGGCAGCTAGTTAGTAATCTTTTACGACCCAGACTAGCACCGAACAAAACATAATAGGAAGTAAAAATAATGACTTACTAACACTTTTACTTTCCGATGTATCGCAATGATATGCAACTCGATATATTTTAAATTCCTAATACACTAATAAAAACAAAACAAACAAACGCATTCACGACCATTAATCCTTGCGGGGTAGTCAAAGGTTCAGGTTTCCATCTCCGCAATTGCGAAGGTAGTTATTCTATGGACACCTCGAACCCACGTGTTAACCAGATAGTCAGTACTCAATGTGACAGGTGGTCAGCCATGTCGCCATTTACAAGCACTAACTATTACCTGTTCGACGAACAGGTAGGTTTCCTCACGATGTTTTCCCGCACATAATAATTCGACGCATTTGGTAAATGTGTTTTTATTACGAAAATGTACAAAGAAATTAATTAAACTTCATTTCCATTCGTACCTGCTCAAGCGGGATTTGAACCCTGTACCCACTGATACAGAGCCAAGCCCCAAACAAGTGAGCTACGTCGAATTGTACACTAATACCTATGTCCTAACCGTATATAGGTGTATTATTCTTACCACACAAAGGAGGTTCCCAAAAAAGTCTCTCTTTAAAGCGGTTGACCAAGCAGAAAATTACTTGTCACATTGCTTTAGGACTCCCCAGGGTTGCCCTGGCCCTTTTCGTTTAAGACCTATGTATCTTATGTGAAATGATTGTATTACATACTACATACCGGATTCTTTTAGAAAAGACATACAGGTATTCATAGAACTAATACTAAGCATACATAGAGAATAGGAAATTAAAGATATAGGTAGGTAGATATCACAGATCCTAAAAGTGATAAACCACTGTCGCTTCATTAGCACTCATACACCTTCTCATGCACACTCAGCGGTTATAGTTAGTTCTAAAGTCACGTTTTTCAAAACAAAAATACGGAATTACTCGTCCAAATTACTGGATTGCACACCGAAATACAATTGCAAACCTAATGTAACGTTTGTGGTCCGTTCGTATATATTTTTGGAGTAAATTATAGACATACATTTAAATTTTATTTTCCAAAATAAACAGTTGCTTCACAACTTGTATATACACACTACCTTTTTATTGTGGCGGGGTGGTCATAGGCTTGAGTGCCCATCTCTGAAATTCCCGAGGCGAAATTCCAGAATAAAATCCATAAAAAAGCATTAATTTTCAGAATCAAAAATATTAACATAAAACCACTTGTGATATAACTTGTGAAAGAAAGAAAAAAAGAAAATACTAAAAAGTTATTAATACTGAAAGTTATTGTGGCTGTAAAATCTCGTCGTTAAAGTTTGCATACCGCTATTGCTTCTCTAGAATCTGTACATCTTCACATACAAATGTACAGTCAACGCTATGAGTGCAGTCCCCGTAACTTTTTATAACATTTACGTTTATGTGATCAAAAGACAATATTTTTCATTTCGATGCACGCGAACGTACAGTGGCCATGACAATGCATAGTGGCGACAATTTTAAAATCTAAAATATTGTGTTTGTTCTTATAAACATAAACCTTATAAATAGTTACTGGGACTGCACTTTTAGCGCTGACTGTACGGGGTAGTTAAAAGTTCTTCTAATAGCATATATACGTATTAAATTCATATTCAATTAATTTAATTCAACCGCGGAGATGGACACTCAAGTCTCTGCCTACCCTGCCACAATAAAAAAGGAGTGTGCATACACAAGTCGTGTAGCGTATGTTATGTTTATGTCTAATTGTAATGACATATTTTTCATGAGAAAATGTTATATTTTGTCTCTAATTAAGTAATATTAAATAAAAAACATCATTTCTATATACTATCTTCCTTTCAAACCTTTTTATTAGGAAATTACCTATAAAAATTCTTCACTTACGTGTTTTAAATGTCAGTACATCTAAAAAGGCGACTAAGGGACAATGGTTTCTATCAAGTGATAGATTGGCAACCTATCATCAATATTCCATATCACTACCATCTCTTTAGTTACCATATTTAATACGAATAAGCTCAAATGTTTGGGGCTCATACTGTTTCAGTGCGTATAGGGTTCAATCCCGCTTGATCATGCACCAATGTTAATTTCTATGTACATTTACGTAATAAAAATACATTTACAAAATGCACCAAATACTATGGTGAGGAAACTTACCGGTACCCCGAACAAGTAATAATTACTATTTGTAAATGGTGACTTGGCTTACCGCCTGTTACATTGAGTACAGTTAGGTCAACACGTGGTTCGAGGTGGCAATAGAATTTCTACCTTCGCATTTGCGGAGATGAAAACCTGAACCTCTGACTACCCCGTAAGGGTAAATGGTCATGAACGCGTTTGTCTTTGTCAATACCATCTCATCCCCAATACTAAAAGTTACCGAGGAGTAAGTAAGGGAAAACTAACTGAATTAACTATCAACTTATACTATTATCTATCTTTTTGACTTTCAATAAGTGATTTTATAATCCTCATATTGAATAAAAAGCATTTCATTTCATTTCTACTATCAAGTAACTAATTCAAATACAAACCTTGCACGGGCCCTTAACATTAAAAAGAGTTATACACGGGAGCTATACACTAAAAAGCAAGTGTGTATGTAGTCACACAGTTATACAATAATCCGAGAGGCACTCTGCTTAATATTCCTTGCAGTCAGCTCGCTATTCCATTTGGGGCAATATTTCTTAATAAAATACCTTAACGTATTTCGCAGAATCCAACGAATCCCCTTTTCATATTTATGCGCAGATGTGGCAGGTGTTATGCCATCGCTATACGAATGGTCAATATGTATAAAGAGAAGGAATTTAAAAGTACGAGAACGAAAATTCGGGTTTGCACGTTCAATATGCATTTTTTTCGTTCAAAGAACTATAGAACACAAAAATTCGTTAGAAAATAGTTATACATTCGATTTTTGCGCAAATATGTAGTCGACACGGAATAAATATTTTGTTTTGCTATTCAAGTAACATGATATTATTATTATAGAAATACTTTGATAAGTTCGTAGTCTTATATAAGTTCGTAGTAATTTTTAGGACAGTGGAAGACCTATTTATTTATTTTATCATATACCAACAATTTACCTACCGTTTTAGTAAGAGACGCAATGAGAATGCCAATTAACTACCATTCGTAAATAAAGTCATTGGACGACCTAAAAACCTATAACCAATGACCTTATTATGTTTCATAACTAATATACAACATTATTAACTGGTTTCTAGCTCATCACCTACTAGATTATACCTACCTAGCCCCTTAACCATTTCCTACGATATTCCAGGAAAATATGCAGCTAGTATTATAATTAAATACTCGCTAAGTTTTCGTCTTGTGTCAGCGCTTAATAAAATCCGCCACAAGAAATAAGCGTCTTACAGCAGTTTTATTAATTTCATAGCCTGCCCGTCCTTCTAGAAATATTCACGACGTCATCAAGTTATAAAGGGAAATTCAAGTTGGTTTAATATGAGAAAAATGTTCCGTGCTAGTTTAGAATTAAAAGTGAATATTACCAACTAAAGTGACCATTTCTATTTATATACAGGGTTTTCTGATAACGATTTACTGTAGCATGGAGCTTAGAGACAAGTATTTATTGTAAACTAGCGACCCGCTCCGGCTTCGCACGGGAATAAAATATATAGCCTACTCCACTATTTAATGGATGTTATTATACATAATTATAAACCTTTCTCTTGAATCACTCTATCTATTAAAAAAATCCGCATCATAATCCGTTGCGTAGTTTCAAAGATTTAAGCATACAAAGGGACATAGGGACAAAGAAAGCGACTTTGTTTTATACTTATGTAGTGATGACGAAGTTAATGCTAAATAAAACCTGGTTTTATGCATCCTAAGATACGTAGTTTGAGATGATATAATAAGCATCTTATTTATCTGCACACACGTTATATCTAAAACTATAGTCCAAATGGGATGTTAATTTTTTATATATATGTTATGTAATTAAGCTGGGAACTAACTACTCCTAGTTAGTTCCCAGCACGCTTAACCTTTCTCCTTAAGAAGAAAATATTCCATGATAACGCAGAACGTTCTGGGTATCTCTTTATTAAGCCAACCCGGTTGAGGATTCTAAACACGGCTTCTATTGGCATCTAGGTTATATGGGCGTAAGTGTAAATTTAATTAATTTTAAGTGGAACTAAAAAAAACAAAATTTAACAGAAATCGCATATTTTAAGCAGTTGTAAGGATTTTTAGTTGTTATAGTTGAAAGTTAAAGTATGAATATAAAATGAAAAATGATACCCAGCATGCATATATGCCCCATCTTTATGCTATAGGTGAACCAAGATTCAATTGTCTCTACTCCGAAGGAGAAAGATAGAAGGAAATATGAGCAATTCATTCCCGTTTTACTGAACCTCGGAGATATAATATCTGCTATGTCACTTTTTAACGTGGATTTTCAGGTTGCAATTCATAATTGAACATTGGTGAACAGTGGTGGTTGCTAGGCTAACGACAATAAAGTCTATTTGCCCTTAGTACCTAGTCGCCTCCTATGACATGCCGGGAATAAAGAGAGAAAGTTAATATTAATTTTACGTTCCAGACTAGCACAGGACAGGGCTAGCTCTTCAGAACTTTTAATTAAGAAAATGGGGTGTAAAGTAGTATAAAAGAATTTACAACGATGTTAACATAAAATTGAACACCTAAAATACTAAATTTTAAAATAGACGCTAACAAATTCACAAATTCTAAATTACGGCCTTTCTCCTACAAGGCACTCTAGCAAAGACTTAACTCATTTGCGCAAAGTTAATTGGCCATTGTAATTCGAGGGCATCTTATTTGTAAGCATGGCCGCCGCTTCACTTAAACGGCAATAGTCTTGGGCTTGAGTTATGGGCTTTTGTAATGTATACAAGATTTGAAAGGGCCGAATATATTAACTGATTTAAGGATATAGAAGTTATGTATCAAAGTTATACATATTAATGAATGTAATAAAGAGAGTAAAACTCTTTCGGTGTATCGAATAAGCATTGTGATAGTTATGACCAATGAATATTTTTTTAAGTATATTATTCCACAGTTCTTCTTCTTTCTTTCTTTCTTCACAGTTCCACGATTTTTATTTTTTATTTTACGTTTACCACTACGTACATGTCGTGGAAGGCAACTAAGGGACTAGGACTCCAAAACAGAATGTATTATGCGATAGCAACCTTTCATCAATGTTACATGTGACATCACAACCCCAATATTCATCCTAAAAAGTAACTTTGGAACTTTCCGTTTTGTTCTGATGTATATAATTTTAAAAATAAAAGTTCTAAAATGAAGCTACATTCACATTCCCCCGAATCCCAACTCACCAACAAACTAAGAAACAAATGGATTCCTTGCAGATAAAAAGAGACAATTTCACTTAAGGCGCTCTGACAAGGTCTCTGTTTTATCTGTGGCCCGCCCCTCCTCATTTCCCGGCTCGAGTTAAGTGTTTCCTTAAGCAAGCATAGCTGAAAGCTCTGTTTCCTTTGCCTTTGCTTGAATAAATATAACTAAATGTGTTTGTTTATTTTGGCATATCCATATAAAATCCTATTTGTATCAGTAATAGTCAGTGTCTTTGTATCATTAATAGTCTAACATCATATACAAGTCATAATATAATCTCAATGTATACTGTCTCATGGGTTAGCAACTACCAGGTAGTCTTGAACTACACTAAAAAACAATTCTTTTCAATCTTGTAATTTACATTTAATCTTAGCAAGGACGTAAGTAGTATTATATGAAAAATGCACGATATCCCATTTTTTTAAACAATTCAATTTACAATTTTCTTTTACACCATAACAATATAAAAAAACTCTAAACACAAATAACCTCTAATCTACCATCCGCCTAAATCTCGTCACTGATTCAGTTCATCTAATGAACGACTGAACCGGTTCCCAAGCCTTTGATGAATGTGACTCACTCTATCTGGAATGGATCCATTAATTGTCGCAGATAACAGACAGACAGTGTAACGTCACGCACGGTCCCGAACCGTTAAATTTCATTACGGATTCTGTGATTTGGACGCTAATTGATTTGTCGAAGCAATAGCTAACTTTCAGCGCAATGGTTTAGTATGATTTCTTGACTCCGTGATTATTAGAATGTAGTATTAAATACCTATAACCGCCAAGTGTGTATGAGGAGGTGTATGAGTGTCAGTGAGTCAAAATGGTTTGTCAGGATCGGGACAAATGGGGATCCATGATCTCTGCCTACTCCTCTACAGAGAATCAGGCGTAAAGTGTATGTATGTATGACATACACGGTAGTTCTCATATCCAAATTCGTAATTGCAAGAATTTTCAACTACTTTTCAAGAGATAGTCATCTCCCAACGTGAAAGATTGGTTAGTAAGAAATAAGGTCAGGTTTTTTAATGAAATGCGAGTAAAATGTGATGTTTGTTATGTACGTGTATAAATACACAACTTAATCTAAAACACCATTAAAACTTCATTTAGATGTAGGTACAACCTGATTATATTATTTACTTTCAAATGAAACAAATATTTTCCACAAATTCCCCAAACCCCAATACCCCAAATTCAATAAAATAATAAAATTTCTAAAGATAAAACAGAAAAACGGTCCAATCCTCTACAACCCTTATAAATAAATAAAAAGATCCCGCCTTATCTTAGTAGTAACAAATGACATTCATTACCACAGATTAAACAGAGACATGATCAAAATGGCCGACGTTATCTAGCCCTTGTCCTTTAATTAATTAAGCGGCTAGTTGCAGGGTCTTACTTATAAAGGGCTTAAGAAACACGTTAGAGGTTTATGTACAGTAATTCTGGTTAGAAGGACGTAAACTTGATGACGGCTTTTAGAAGTTTTGCTTTACATTGATAATATACCAAGAAATATAGCCCAATACTATACTATAATACAGACATATAACAGTCAAATAGACGCTATCTTGAAAGAGGGTTACGTTAGGAGTACCTATAACCGCCGAGTGTGAATGAGAAGATGTATTAGTGTCAATGAAGCGAAAGTCGTCTGTCAGGATCGGGACGAATGGGGATCCGTGATCTCTGCCTACCCTTCTAAAGGGAATCAGGCGTGATGTGTATGTACATTGATAATCTGAGTATTTAGTAATGGTAAAAAAAAAATTACGATACACTCACTTATATCATTATTTTGCAGTTTAGGAAATCTATTTATAACATTTAGCCTGTTATAAAGTTTATTCATTTTAGTAAGCTGTTCTGTCAGTAACCTAAGTTTAAAGAAATGTTTTCATCTGTTTAACATCTTTTTAGGCTTCATAAATAATTTTGAATTGCACTGATCATCTTTAAGATAACAATCAGCTCATGAGCTTAATACTCATGAGTTCAATAGAGACGACAGGTTGCTAGCCAATCACCTATAAAACCTTTTACCTTATTTATACTCATCTGTACATCATATCAATTAATCAACTCACATTCTTACAACCCACCCCACAGAAACAACGCCATATATCTTAACATACACACATACATACACATCACGCCTGATTCCCTGTAGAGGGGTAGGCAGAGATCATAGATCCCCATTTGTCCCGATCCTGACAGACCACTTTCGCTTCATTGACATTCATACATCTTCTCATACACTCTAGGCGGTTTTAGGTACACCTAACGTCACCTTTTTTCAATATAGCGTCTATCTCACGGTTATATGTCTTATTAGGCCGGCCCCTACGTAACCGCCCTTCCACTTCACTCATATATACTCCTTTTGTCAATTATAATATATCTTAACTCCCAACAAAGAATGAGAGTCCCTTCAGCCGTCCCTGACCTATTTCTTAGAGGCTGCGCTTCAGAAGATTAATAGTCTGCATCTCCTGCAGTCACATGATATCTTAATTGAGAGGAGCCGAGATGTTTGCGGGAAAAATGAACAAAGAAGGTCGGGGACTTTTTGGAGCGGAAACATCGGAGCATCGTTCAATCATCTTACTGTACTCTTTTTGGGAAAGATGACACGGTTTGTCCTTTCGTCGAGTCTTGGAATTTTTTTGGAAAAAAGTGTTTTTAAAGCTTCTTGCTAGTTAAAAAGGATTTTTTATTAAGTGACCTCGAGTATATTTCCAATCTTAAAAAGTAGTAAGTGACTAAACTGGGTATTTTATCTTCAATACTGTTACACTGGCGACAAAAAAGAGGTCGAATACTTATTTTACATACATACATACACTTCGTGACTTGCGTATATACATTTTAATGTAGCCGGGTAGTCAGATCATAGAGTGCCCATCTCCGAAATTTCGATGGCACGTTAGGATGGACAACTCAAAGCCCGCATTTCATTAGATAGATAGGTAGTGAACCGTAACGCCGTGTACAGGCATCGGCTATTACCTATCCCGTGGGATAGGCAGGTTTCATCACGATCTTTTCCTTCAACGATAGGGACTGTAAATACTTATTTTAGTGATTTGAAACTAATTCAGAATAGAATCTCTTCAACTGAACTTCAGGTTAAAATATAAATAATGCCTAAGAAATTAGACTTTCTGTCATCTAATTGGATCTGTTGAAAAAGCCTGGTTACAATCCATAGAAATCCTACATAACAAAGGGATTCGATTACATTTTTATCTAAACAAAATAGAATAGAATTGACCCCTTAACCCAAATGTAAGCAATTTAATCTCAACTCTTACAACAAAGCAAATCGCATTATCTGAAGAATTGAGAAAAATGACTGTGCTCTTGCTTTAATTACTTTTTTATTATTAAGTTAGTAGCAAAATAAATCCTTGAGTGTAACATTGTGTCTCGTGATGATTAGGGACTGGAATAAAATTGAACCAGCCATCATTGACTGAAGGTTTCGTTTTAATATGTTATTTCGTCTACATGTGTGTTAAGTTTCTGAAAACTGGATTCTACTGTTGACTTGTTTTGAAATCTAGAATTGCTATGCTAATAATAAGATTTCTGGTTTGATTCCGCGTATAACTTTTTCCTGATTCAATTTATTGATACAACTTTACTTACACTTTATACTGGATATGGTTGTTAACTATACGCATTTAAAGCTGTCCATATCAACTCCACAAGTTTATATTCATAAATTTAACGCCAAGGGTCCAGTTCTACAGTCTCTTAAATATAATATCCTAATCTATTCCCATACCATCACAATATTATCTATGGGTTAGACATTGCAGCGTTACTTGAGGATAGCGAGATACGCCGTCTCCAGAGGCCGCTATCTGACCTTCGCCTAAGCTGTAGCCATTCCGGTTCGCTACACATTCCTTAATAGGTCACACTAGGCTGTGTAGTACGGGAAAAAATCATGATAAGGAATAATTTTTTTTTACAAAAAAAAACGGGAATCGCGTATATTTTATTACCTGACGTTTCGGCCATTTTAAGGAAAAAAACATAATAAGGAATTTTATTTAAAAGAAAAACGGTAATGGCGCATATTTTATAAACAAAGTATTACCTTTGTTATCTGACGTTTCGGCCATTTTGCCATGAGCCATGGGTCAACTACAAGATTTTCTAGTAAAATGAATAAAAATGACAAGTCTTTCATAAATATCATTGATAAAACTTAAGCTGAAATTGACTTAGGATGTTTCCGAGATCATGTTCTCCCTCATAAAAGTGCATGGATGTATATACCCACTATAAAAGGGCTTATGTTCAGGGACAAATGGTTCGGGAATCAAAACTTCAAGTATCTTTCACGAGAATATACTGATGGATTTTTTCTGTACCTTCAAACAACTATATACATTTCATGTCCATTATCCCTTCCGAAGTAGTCAATGATCTGTGTATCCATCTGTACTATTACGAAAAATGTGAATGTGTATTTATAAGACAATTATCTTTAAAATATAAATATTGCTCTAATTGTTCCGACATAAGACCAGCGTTGCGTTTGCTTTCAAACGCAAAATACCCAGCTGAGTTGGAACCGTTTAGCTGCGACAATAACATGCACAAGTTATATCTCCTAGTAAGTTTTAATTGTAAACATTTTGTATGTTTTTGTGGCTGTAAATAAACGCTTTTATTATTTATTATTTGTATCATTATTCTAGAGAATCTATTTGTGTCAATTTAATTTACATGGACAAGACTTTTTAATTGGCTTTGGTACTTGCTCTCTTGGGATTTAAATCTTGAATAGATTTAAAACAGACCTACATCAAACTAATATTTCTTTAAAACCACAAGTGCAAAATATTACACCCACCCCGTGTGACCCGGGCAAAGAATAGCGAAAGATTTGATTGCCCATAAAAGCTTCCGCCAAGTGTTCATGTGAACGTATCAGCCCTTTCCGTTTCCTTTTATTACCCGGATGCACAATTCCGGGCCCAGCGGATCGGAAAGGGACGGATTCAATATGGTTGTAACTGTACTGGACTTTGAGGAAAATTTACTATGGTTTTGTTACGTGATAGTATGGGTGGGGTCTTATATTCGACTTTAGGTTAGACACCTGAACGCTAATCATGAGGTCCGGGTTTGATTCCCGGTGGAGGCAGCGTTTAGTACTACGCTTTTCTCCTGCTTTCCAATCTGGTCGTTGATTATATATGCTATATATGTATTTATCTATCTATAATATGTGTAAATTTCTTAAATATACGTTGACTAGTATTCTTAACACAAGTCTTAAATGTACTTACCAAGGGGCTACTTCAATTGGTGTAATAATGTCCAAATATTATTTTTATATTACCAGTGCTTTAACAATGTAATTTATTTTGAGTTTGGAAAGTAAATAGACTTCTAACTAGCTGCATTTACTCCCAGGTTGTTGAATGTAATTTATTAATGATCCAATGTTATATAGTAATAAAAATACATTTACGAATATCCCATTATTTAAATCTGGTAGTAACACTGACCCAGCTAATTATCGTCCAATCTCGGTACTACCAGCAATTAGCAAAGTATTTGAAAAACCTATTCTAAATTAACTTCTAGCGCATTTTAGTCAATATAATATCTTTAATAAACAACAGTTTAGATTTTTAAAGGGTCGATCAACAACCGATGCTGGAGTTGATCTTATGAAATTTATATTTCGGTCCTGGGATGCTCTGGGTATTTTTTGCGATCTCTCTAAGGCATTCGACTGAGCCTACCAAGAAACTCTGATCATGAAACTAAAGCATTACGGTTTAGGTGATAGGGCACTTGATCTGCTTGTTTGCTACCTAAAGGGAAGGGACCAAACAGTAGAAATTAGAGGAGCTAGATCTAGTGGCAGCGCGGCTATTATGGGTATCCCGCAGGGTTCGATTCTTGGACCCTTCCTTTTCTTGGTAAATATTAATGATTTGCCATATTTGACTCAGGGCCGTTGCCACATTCTGTTGTTTGAGGACGACTTCTCTATATTATTTAAAGTTAACCGGGGAAAGGACGAATCGGCAGCAGTAAAAAAGGTAATATCGGACGTGGAGCACTAGTTTAGAGTAAATAATCTTGCTTTTAATTCTAATAAAACGAAATGTAGGAGATTTACTTTGCCCAATGTTAGAAATTCTAGTACTAACATTGTTATCAATAGTGTGGCATTGGATATTGTTGAGTCCACAGCCTTCCTGCGTATCACAATAGACTCAAAATTAAAGTTTGGGTGGCACATTGGTGGTCTAGCGAAGTTCTGCTGCCTACGCGGTAAAAAAAATTAGACACCTGACTGATGTGGACACAGCGAGACTTGTGTATTTTAGTTATTTTCATAGCGTAATGTCATACGGGCTTCTTTTGTGGGACAATTCTGCTGATATTAATTCAGTATTTGTGCTGCATCTACCGTATGGGCCCTCGTGAGTCTTTAAGAAATGTGTTTAAGACAATAAATATACTGACTGTGGCTTCTCAATATATATATGATAAAAATGTAAAAAAAAATATAAATGATTACAGGCTTGTAAGAGACATGCATAATTGTAACACACGTAATAAAAATAAATTGTATTATAGTGGCTATAGACTGAAAAATATAAACGATTCGTTTATGGGCCTGGGCATAAAAATGTATAACAAACTTCCAGAGTCTATAAAGTCCTTACCTCTAAACAAATTTAAAGTTTGCACTAAAGCGACGTTGATTGAGAAGGGCTACTACAAAGTGAAAGACTTTTTAAATGATGTTATGTGACGTTTAATTTATGTGTGGTCATGGCTTCCCGTTCCAGTTCTTATTGGGACTCCCCTTAAGTTTGTTGTTAAACACTATTTAATTTTGTTGAATGTGAAGCTTTGATCATGTTCTAATGAATTATAATTAAGTTTAATGTACACATTATCTGCAGAGTTTCTTGGCACTTCTTCTCTGCAGAGATTTTTCTTTACGAAGTGCCATTAGTTTTATTAATTTAATTTGATTTATTTTAATAATTAGTGTATATTAATGACATATTTTTTTTAATAAAAAATGGTTTTTTTTACTTTCAATAAGTGATTTTATAATCCTTATATTGAATAAAAAGATTTTCATTTCATTTCAATATGTGGTGAGGGAATCTACCTGTACCCTGAACTGGTAATAGTTAGTGCTTGTAAATGGCGACATTAAGTAATCTGGTTAACACGTGGATTCTAGGTAGCCCTAGAATTACTACCTCCACGATTGCAGAGATGGACATCTGAACCTCTGAATTACCCGCATGGGTTGATGGTAGTGAACGCTTTTGTCTTTTTTCCCAATGTTATTATATCAATGACATCCCTACATGTAAGCTAAAACATTGAAAAGGAGAGTTTATATTTATGTCCACTCTAAAAGAGATTGAGGCACGCCCACATTTATAAATGTATTAGAAAAATGGTGACATAGATGTAGCTAAAACTAGTTCATACGTCACGGCTTTTTTCCTGTAATGCATGATGAGCAGAGATTATCACTTTTCTAAGTGAGAAACGCCATATTCGTTCTCAATGTTCCTGTCTACCCCGAAAGGGATTGATCCCTTTCAAACATGAATATTAATGAATGCATAATTTTGTGTGAACACTCTTACACCACACATAAAACAGCAGTCATCAAATACTAAATCCAAGTACATCACAAAACATACAATATAAAACATCGATATCTGTTCAATAAACTCAAAAAGCATCAATGTTAATGATCGTGATTCAAGCTTAGAGCTATCGTCGACCATTATAATGCAAATTTAAAGAAAATACTGCAAACAGCTGGGTTCTGTGATATACTGAGGGCATGCTCCTACAACGTACAGGCTGTCACGAAATGTGTAAACGAAGGCATAAGAATATGGGACTCTAGCCAAGTTGCAATACTGTCGACTCGAAATGTCGGTCTAATAGAAAATTTACATACATATTCGGTAAGTTAAGCGTCTATGCGTATATGAAAGAAAGAAATAATCTAATTAACCACCTGACTCGTTTTGAAATACAGTGTGGATTTTATTTAACTAAGCCTTGCAATGGTGACCCGTAGCTTATGTTGGTTACTTAGGATAGAGACTTAAAGACATTTCAGTAGTATGCATGAGAAGGTTAATAGATAAAAGTGAATCAAGATATAAGTACTTGTCATAATCGTTCAAGGTGACGATTGAGAATAATTACCTATTCCTACTTATCCTTCTAGAGAAGTATAAGTGTAGATATATTAAAGTATCTGAATACTCAAGCCACAGATATAAGAATACTATACTATGGCATTAGGAAAATAGTGAAGATATCGTGTCCCCACGATTTTACCAATGAGATGTGATAGCAGTTGTCTGCAATTGGTCAATATGAATTTTAATCTCATCTACTCACGTCTCATTGGTCAGTTTAACCTCTGAATATCACGACGTCACTATTTTGTTAACGCGAATAGCCTATTATAATAATAATATTTAGGACACTATCACACCAATTGAACAGGCCCCTTGGTAAGTACATTTAAGACTTGTGTTAAGGGTACTAGTCAACGAATATTTAAGAAATATATACGTATTATATAAAGTAGATAAATACATATTATACATAGATAAATACATACATATAGTATATATAATCAACAGCCAGACTAGAAAACAGAAGAAAAACGTAGTTCTTTACTCTGTCTCCACCGGGAATCGAACTCGGGACCTCACAATTAGCATTAGGTGCTTAATCAATCGCGCCACGGAGGTTGTCAAAAGTTCTCAGGCATAAAAGAATATTCATTTGTAAATTCTTTTAGTTTCTAAAACCGCCTGTAGAGTGCGCCTTTGACAGCGAATCGGTATAAAAAGCGCTGCGGGCAAATTGAGTCGTTACGCTCATGAGGCGATTGAGATAGGTGCCACCTCAAGACGAACCACTATTTGATTTGAGTAAATATCTCATGCTGGTAGGAATGGAGTAAGGTTTTGTAAATATGTAAGGTTTTTTAAACAAAGACGCGGCTATAGCCAAGTGGTTAAGTCTTCTTATGAGAATGGCATCAATGAACGAAATTAAAATCTATGTTTTACATTTACGTACATAATTTACAGTCGCTAACGGTGAGGGAAAACACCGTGAGGAAACCTGCCTATCCCTCGGGAATGGTAATAGCCCGTGCCTATAAACGGCGATACGGTTCACTATATAACTTTGGGTTCTCTCTATCTAGTGAAACGTGCTCTTCGAGTGACCTATACCTAACATGCTTTCAAAATTTTTAGTTATATTTAGTCTGTAAGTAATTCCATATTAGTGCAAAAGTTGACCGACAAGGTATGTAAGTTCATTATATACTATCCTTAAGTAGTGGTCAGAAAATCAACGGAAATTCAAAAAAACTGTATAAATTATCTTTCTTTGGATTCTCAAGTACCAAATCCGCAAAGAACGGCTTATTGACGATCATTCTATGTAAAACAGGGGCCTTAATACAAATGACATGGGAGAATGAATGAACTTTCAAAGACAGCTCTTAAGATAAGCGAACGAGGCGATATCATTTGATTAATTCGTTCAATCTTATCACTCAAGTTCCGGGAATGAAGGGAAAACGTTGAAGGGTACTTTAAAAGGTCAAAACACACTCATATAACGCCCGGTTCTACATAAAGGGTATACAGAAATAAAGCATCGCGATTCTGTATTCTTTTCTTCGTTGACATCTATTCACATCCTGCAGTTATAGGTACTTTTATTGACAACCTTTTTTGAAGTTGACATGTATTAGGGATTTCATAAAATACATACACATCACGCCTGATTCCCTGTAGAGGAGTAGGCAGAGATCAGGGACCATTTGTCTCGATCCTGACAGACCACTTTCGCTTCATTGACACTAATGCACATTCGGCGGTCATATGTAACATACGTACTTATTAATATACATTACTGCAGTTATAAAAGTGATTAGATTTCGGGTCCATGTGTTAATTTAACATATGGATATTGTGCTTAATTTAATTGTATAAAATACTTAAATGAAATGCTACTTAGCTGCATTTCTTCATAGCATACCATAGGCTGATTTATTAACACCCTATCTTTAATATATAACGTAATAATGTAGTTTATACTCTGTATTGTCTTATTAGGGCCCATCCTGTAAAGGCAATATATTGTTAATAAATGAATTCTATATTAAACCTATGACTACATGACATTCCTATGTACATAAACATACATTCATACACTGTTTAGTCACTTTATATTCAAAGCAGGGATTGTCTACTTTCGGTTCGTTTCAATCACTCTTTTTGTTCACGTTAAATAAATAATGCTGATTCAGGGGTGAAACCAATTTCGTGTTTTACGTGTATATTCAACCCTCAACGTTATGTTGGCAGAATGTTGTGTTTGTAATCCTAATGCATACACTCGCGTTTTTTAAAATAGAAAAGGTTTATGAGGAACATTTGTTATGTTTATCTCGGATAAAGCATAGTCTTAATAAGTTTATATTACCTTTGATAAGAGGTCTCTATGTACAGACAATTTATTACCTATCCTTATGTAAAAAATTGAAAAAATATTGAAAGAGAGACGTTAGATGTACTTATAACCTCCAAGCGTGTATGTGTATCAATGAAGCGAAAGTACATTGTCAGGATCGGGACGAAGAGGAACTACGACTATAGGGAATAAGACGCTATTTGTGTATATGTATCCTTAAATATTATTATCTGTCCCTATTTTGATTAACAAACAGGTTTCCTAACGATCTTTTCTCAACTGATCTATATAACCAATATTCCATTGTTACACATACTACATTTTTATTATACGATCACAAACTTATAAACTAACTCCTCCATTTTGAACCTTTGACTATCCTGCAAGGATTAATTAATAGAATACTTAGCTCGTATCTTCACAAACGAAGAACGAAATAAATATCTGTTTTGAGTGCTCCAGACTAATATAAGCTTTGGAATAGCTAAATCCATTAGCAGGGTCCCTTAAAGCAATTTTAAAGCCACAAAACTGACAGTTGCCTGACTTTAATTACCTTGAATTGGAAACAGAGCAGACACAAAATTGTCACAATGTTGAATGTTGCCAGCTCTTGAGACATTGTAACGACCTTAGTACGCCAATCAGGGGGTATTAGTTTTATTTAGTTTCAATTCTACTCTGTAACGTAGTTATCTAAACTTGCCATAGAGTAAAAACAGATGGTCAATGTAGTTATGATAAAAACAAAACAAGTTCATTGCCAACACGCTTTGCGGGGTAATCAAAGGTCGGCGTGTCCATCTCCGCAATTACGGAATAAGGGCTTTTAGTTTAATTTATATTGCACTTATGGTTATCCGCATAATATTTTTGCTAATGGCTAAGACCAATCCTATGATAAATGATAAGGTTATACCATATATTCACATTAAAACACGTTTTTAATTTTCCATCATATTGCTTGACAATGAAAAATATTTGTAACATTTTATTCTGACATTATTTATTAGTCAGAAAGACGCCATATAGAAAAAGGTGACGTTAGAAGTACCTATAACCACTGAGTGTGTATGAGAAGCTTTATGAGTGTAAATGTAATGTCAGAATCGGGACAAATTGGGATCCGTGAGCTCTGCATTCCCCTCTACAGGGAATCAGGGGTGATGTGTATATATGTATTATTTATCAGTGATTATTTCGCAGAACTATGGTTTTTCTTAGATATGTCTGTGCGATATCCTTGCCAACATTTTTGAGATTATAAGAAACTTTGTTCCATTACATTGGTCTTAAATAAAGCTATTTACACACTTTACTAAATCTTCATCAAATGATTCGTCGCGTTTATTCGCTGCCTTAGAATTTTGAATGCAAGTGTCGTCTGCGTTTTAGTGCCGCAGTAAATTTCGTCGTAACGTGCTATAGCGGTTTACTAGTGTGCTGTGTAAAAGTTTATTGGCTTATCCCGAGTGCTGTTAAATTGGTCGAGATTACTTACATATAAACGTACATAATATATACTTTTGATACTTTTACGAAATGCATCGAATATTACGGTGAGGGAAAATATCGTGAGAAAACCTACCTGTTCCTCGAACATGTAACAGTTAGTGCTTGTAAATAGTGTCATGGCTTTACTACTTGACACATTGAGTACTGACTATCTGGTCAACACGTGGATTTGAGGTGGCCATAGAATTACTACCTCGGCGATTGCGAACATGAAAACCAGAACCTCTGGCTACTCCTACTCTTTTTTGTCTTTTATAAACAATAATATAATAATAATCCATAAATATACATATATTTATGATTTACAGTCGCTCACGGTGAGGGAAAACATAGTGAGGAAATCTGCCTATCTCTCGGGATAGGTAATAGCTAGTGCATATACTCGGCGATGCGGTTCACTACCTACCACATTGGGTAACGTCTATCTAGTGAAACGCGGGCTTTAAGTGACCCATACCTAACATGACTTCGAAATTTCGAAAAGGGCACTCAAGCCTCAGAATACCTTACCACAATAAAAAGGGAGTGTGTATACACAAGTCATGATACTTATGTTATATTATATTTATGATACAAAGACATAACCTTTTCACCAAAAATCCCCACAGTTTTCAGATAAAGTGACTTACCCAGCATATATTAAGTTTTTTATCTAGAATATTCAAATCGTAGTCCATCCCAGTAACGAGAGGTAGTTAGTTAGATGTCCCTCGATTTAGGCGAGCGTTGACTGATGGCTGGTATGTATGGGGCTCACTTTTATAAGGCTTTTCACGACGTGGCTTTTTAGGTACCGTGATCTTTTATGAAAAAGGATAGAGAAAAAAGAATGATGTAAAGGGTATGATTTGATGAAGCTTGTGTAATATTTATGATACACTAGTGTCTGATAGTTGGTATTTCTTCTGTGCAGATTTTGCAGGCGGGTGTACGTAGTGTAAAGATTAGAAGAGCATCTAAGAAGGTTAATGGGTGTGAGTGAAGTAAGCGAGATTGGTCAGGATCGTTACAGGTGGCGATCGATAGTCTCTGCATATCCCGATAGGAACGTATAGGCGTGAATATATGTATGAAACGCTTATATTTCATTATTAACAATATTTTATTCTAATCTTCATGAGTAGTTTTATATGAGTTTTTTTAAATAAGTTATATTTATGATCTTTATATACAATAAAAAGAATTTCATTTCAGTAGAAGCGTTGGTAGAACAGTTCTAGTCAGATCACTAAAGAAAAGCAATGCACCTAGTGATGTGATCAAAATCTGGATGGGTGCTCATTCGGTGAGAGAAAATATTTAAGAAACCTATTTTGCCATTGCCTTGTATAGTATTTATCATAGTATTCAGTGTCAAAACCTTCGTTATATTCAATCGGCAAAAATTCTATAGGAACCATTGGTGACTAAAGAGAATGTATGCCAATTCATAAGAGTGACATTGTACTGAAAAAGTACCAATTTTATGGGCAATCAACAAAATCACATAAGGTTGTAAAACTAGATCAAGGGTAACAAAACCAGTTTAGCAAGACCCTCAAACGCTAGGAACTTTGTATTGGACGAGAGACCTGGAAGCAACATAAGTGTCAATGTAAGTAGGGTATGAAAATAAGGATACGATTTTCCCAAATTGGAAACCTTCTATTGGATAAGTGATTTTGTGCTAGGATTGTTAGCCCATCGTTAAACGTTATGTGGGATTTGGTACTTGCATGTAAATTTGTAATAATACATGTAAGCTTACAGACATATTTAGTTTCTGTTTAGGAATATATGTAGCTTTAGGAATATAAGAGAATGTATGAGAATGAAAAAATAATGAGAAGAGAAGCGTCGAAAAGTGATAATAGTGATTTTTCTGGGCCTTTAGATAAGCATCATAGAAAGTGAAGATTCGATAAGGATAGTTTAATTCAAAATAACTAAACATTATTATATATTTTCCATACTATGCAACCCTGATAATAATTCCTTTACGGGGTGATCAAAGGTTCGCGAGACCATCTCCGCAATTGCAGAATTAGTGATTTCAATTTACCTATCGAATTTATAGTCATCGCATAGTTTTTTTGGAAAGACTAATAATATACCACATACTCTACACCCATCATTAGCTTTAATTAGATAATCAGCCCGTAACGTAAAAGACAACCCTCTCCCTAAACTGCAGAACTGCACCTATGTAGATACCATTCTATTTCAGGTCGTTCCCTTGTCGCCTTCTACTACATGCTGAAAAGAAAGGCAGTTAATCAACATCCAACGTCACAGATAGCACAGAATTGGGTAATACATACCCGTATTATACGTAAAGATCCCCTGCCCATCAATCTGAGCAAAAAACCTGCCAATGCAAGTGACATTCAATTAATCTTGCCGTTTCTTGGACGGTCTTTAAGTGAATATGGATGCTGCGGAGACATGGCCCGTGAGATGGATCGCTGGAGATAATAAACACATAGATTTTTTTGCCTGTTCTTTAGTGTAGGTAATGAAAGAAAAAAAGAAGGATTTATTTTGGACAAAGAAAGCTTACATCAAAACATAACATAAACGCTTGTCACATTATTGAATATCTGGTTAACACGTTGTTGGAGATAAATTATATTCACCAATTATTATTGTATCAGGACAGATGAAAACACTGCGTTTATTGCGCTTACGTGCTTTTGTCTTAATTTTTCTCTTATGAAGCCTTTCTGTTGTATACCAGTTCTCTCTCAGTTGATATGCAATTGAATGTCATTGAAATGTTTCTAATTAAGTTTCGATTATAGTCTACGAGTTGAATACTATTGCATATCATTCATTGCTGTGTAATAAAAATAGAGATTAATAATATTATTAATTCCGCTAATGCGAAGATGTACAAACAATACAATGAGCAATTAACTGTATTTACATTGGTCTTAAGTGTACATATGTCTATTTATACAACTCCGACTAACTTACTAAGTATACAGTAGTGATTAACAAAAATAAGTGAATAACCAATACATTATTATGATCGAAAAACGTATCTAAACCAAGCATGGTTGTAAATTGTATATTTATTTTTAAACCAGTCTTTCATAAAGCACATTCAAGTTTTCCAAACGAGAAAGTTGAAAAGGATCGTGGTAATTTCAAAAAGGCATAACGTGGCTCAGACGAATATTCCCAAAAGCCAGCTTTGAATGAATCCGGGCAAATTGTTTATCTAGAATCTCTAAAACCTCAAACAAACGCCAAGTTTATAATGATATTGTTTCTTTGAACAATGCTCGGGTAAGGACCAGTGTGGACTGCTATGAATATTTTATGAAGCTTTATTTGTTTATTGCACAAAGGTCGCGTGTTCTAAAGTGTCCTGGGAGATATTATATTTCCGAGGTTCTGTCCACACGGAAAGGGATTAAAGGACGTGAATGTATATGTATGTATATACAAAGGAAAAACATTTGGGAATAGGATGAGACTAAACAACTTCTTTCCGACATTTGTCAAGAGCATGTTACGGGTATTATTATAGTAATCTCAAAAATTCCATAAAACTCTAAACATGACAAAGAAGTGACTAATAACTCTTTATATGTATCATCTAATTAAAATAAAAAGCCAAAGTGGTTTGCCAGGATTAAGACCTTGTAGGGAAACTGACTTGATGTGTGTACTTAATATCACGCATTTTTTTAAATGTATTTACATCAATATAAACTTACGTCTTATACTACATTATTTATAAATTAATTAATAATAAAACTATAAATAAAATATTTGAGACACATCACTACCAGGGAGAGTGCCCAAAATGCTGGCAGCAATGCCGCGCTGAATGGCCAAACTAAATCGTTGGCTGAAAAAAGTTCCATCATATATTTTTAATATCCAAATAATTTGCTTTTTTTTAGCGACAAGTACTTGTTGCCTCTTGTATGTGAACAAACAATTAAATAAATAATTGAGTAATGTGAAGCAGCCTTTAGAAGTATGGAGCGAGCTTATACTGGTGAAATAAATCCTTTAGATGCTGAAATATCTGCAGCTTACTTCGAATTCTGTTTTAAATACGTTTGTAGGTACTAACATTACATGCTACATTCAGAATTCTCAAATAATGTAGAACTTTGGATATAAGATCGACTAATCAGTTTTTACGTGGGTACAATAATTGAATACTTTAATTGTATCATATTAGTAAGTTTAATAAGACTAAGGTAATTGGGTTCAAATTGGATTATTTCAACAATTTATGATTAAAATGTATGTAAGTTACTGAAAAAAATCACTACACACAGACACAGACATCTGTCGCCGTGTAGTTCCAACTCTGCCTCCATCGGGAATCGAACCCGGGACCTCACGATTAGCGTTCAGGTGGTTAACCAATCGCGCCACGGAGGTCGTCAAATTATTAGGTGGCGGTGGTCCTACGTAATCGCTACATTCACCTGACAACTCCATTTATCGATCTCTGTAATCCTAATCACTACAACCTTTTCCAAACAGGAATTTTATTTCACCAAATCACTCATATATGAAAATATCTTCAGGCAAAGCATTTAGTCTACTAATTACATACTTTAATTGTAGATATTAAATACCCTAATTAGTAATGAACATTCTATTTGGCGATTCAGCGCGGAAATGCTGCCAACATCTTGGGCACTCTCCCTGCTGGCAGTGATTTGGCTCAAATATTTGTAATTTATGTTTTTATTATTACAGACATACATTCACATCATACATATATTATTACATACATGCATTCCCTGTAAGAGAGTAGGCAGAGATCACGGATCCCCATTTGTCCTATCCACAATCCGATTTTTTTATTATTTATTTATAATTTATGTAGTATAACAAGTCAGGTAGTTTTCTGTATATTCATGTGAATACAGTTATTACATTATTAAAATTGATCAACAGCTTAACTGGAAAGACCTCCTAGATTCTCCGTCATCTAAATACACATTTTACCTTCCTTCCTACACTAGGGACATATCAAGATGACCTTTAATTCGAGCAGCTGAGGCCACTCAGAGCGCCCTCTCGTGTTACGATTGAACACACCCTGTTTACTGCTCACACTATGGATTCAATCATTTCCTGAACCATTTGGAACGTAAGTATAATGTTTAAGTATATAAAACAAAAAACGCGTTCATGACCATAACAAAAAATACATTTACGAAATGCGTCGAATACTACGGAGAGGGAAAACATCTGAAGGAAACCTACTTGTTCCCCGAACACGTAATAGTAATTGTAAATGGCGACATGGCTTACCACCTGTCACATTGAGTACTGACTATCTGGTCAACAAGTGGGTACGAGGTGAATAGAATACAGAATAGAAACCATAGAATTACTACCTTCGCAATTGCGGAGATGGACACCTGAACCTCTGACTTAAATATATACATTACAGATACATATGTGCACATACACAACACGCCTAAACAGGTCACTGATCCCGATCTTGCCAAAGTACTTTTGCTACATTTATACTCATACATCTCCTTATACACACTCGGCGGTTACAGGTAGGTACTTCTAATATCACCCTTTTTCAATATGGCATCTATCTGACTGTCTATTTCGTTACACGTACCCAACCTACATTAATTCCTTTGGTCAATCTTCTATCATTCATTCGTATAACATGTCCAAACCATCGAGGCATATCATTTTCGATCCTAGTCACTACATTTTCTTTCAAACTTCTTTTCTTACACTAACGTTATTCAATATCCATGAGTGAAGTTACTCCAAACCCACTTTTTGTCAGATAAACTCGGCTATTCTATTTCAAAACATAGCAAGTCCACTTTTTGTGAGAATCGGTGTTTTTGCTAATTTCAACTTTATTCACCTATATACACATGCTAAAGTCCTTAAAACACCCATTTTTCTACTACTTTTCCATAAAAAAAATATCAAGTCGAGGTTTTTTGATAGAAATATATGTCAGGATTTCAATTTGAAAACACAGCAAGTAAAATGACTTGCTATGTTATGAAATAGAATTTATATAGAAGTTACAGTATTTCTATCAGAAAACCTCGACTTGATATTTTTTTTATGGAAAAGTAGTAGAAAAATGGGTGTTTTAAGGACTTGTATGAGATCATGTAGATCATAACATAGTAATTCAACTTACTAAGTTTCGAAATTGAAAATTGAATGTGATTTTTTATTATTAAACCATATATTTTGCAGTAAGTCCTATAAAACAGAAACAATAAAATATTCCTGAATTTAGAGAATAGGGGATGAAAGTCAAGGATATTGCGCACCTTTTCATGTAAAAATCATTTCTCTAGCTATCATAGTTTTTGAAGGGATGGGTTCGCAAGTTGGCAACCTGTTTTTCTGCTCTCCTGTAAAATTTGTAAAAATGGACTTGCTATGTTTTGCTTTAGAACAGCCGAACTGGTGTTTACAACGTACTGGTAACATTGTACTGAAGTTCGAGACAGTATCGTTATGTTACAAGATATTAATTATGTGTTAGCAAAAGTTTTATGGTTGTAAATATTTGCTAATACTAAATCCAAAGTTTATTAAATTTTATGCCACCATGCATGGCCAAGAATAATGTTTTTAAAGTTATTATCTCTGAGAGCAAATACATTATTCATCAGATAATAGTTCCAAAAATATTTAGCATGTATTATAAATTAATTAAATATAACTATTACAAAGTACAAAAATTATATTAATTTTCCCTGTTGTACACCTAATAGGCATGTAAATATAAAGTATGTATGTAAGTATGCAATTATGATTCGCAATTAGATTATTCAAATTCCTAGTATTTCAATAACTGCCTCGTGTGAATCGCCACCGAAATCCACTCTGGTAAAAAGCCTGAAACTGAAAACTGAAATCTCGCTGAAAACAATACGCTTTCACGCGAACATTAAGGTCAAGTACACTGCGGGGGTAGATAGGACCTTGGGGTCTCATTTCGCTAGTTAAGGACTTAAGTTTGTTCCTAATTTGTTAGTTCCAGACAGTTTTTGGTACCTAAATATACAATGATATGGCCTAAGTTAGAAGGACTGTGTGAAGAGATTCACGATTTATACTCATGATTAATAACTAACGGGACTTATCGCGTAAGTTTTCACATAAAAATTACCTTTATTAACCCGACATTTCGGCTACGTTGCAGCTGCCATGGTCACGGGCAGACTGGGTTAACGTCGAGTTAATAAAGGTAACTTTATTGTGTAAAAACTTACGCGATAAGTCGCGTTAGCTATTAATCAACTGTGTGATTAGTACACTTTTTATTAAGATTATATTTAACTGCTTGCAAACTAAGATTTGGAGGTTATAACATCAGATATCACTGGTATAAATGTTTTCTTAACCTACACTGTACATTAAGTATCTATTAAAGAGAATATGAACTTTGCTTAAAATAAAACTTATTTTAGTCCCATTGATTACATTAAAATATGCGTAGTACAGTACAGATCACCATTCCTTTTCTTATTATCAACTACATGGACAAGTTAGATAGCCACCCATCCAAACAACTTTGCACAAAAGCGATGCTTAATCTCGGTGATCAAACGCAAACCGGTGTATTAACGCGGACTGTCGTTATAAGAATGTACGCGTTCATTTGATTATGTCACATACTACACACTATTTTGTATGTAGGTACTTATTTTTAAAATGTTACTATTTAAGGAACACAGTTAGTATGGAGGCTACTTAATCCATTGTTTTCATGTGCATAATTTTAAAAGAGTTAGTCGTTATGTGTTTTTGTCTGGATCTCTCAACCATAGATAATATGAGTGCAATTATCTTTGTATATGTATGTACTGTAGTATATTATATACACTGTCTATAGATATCCAACTCCTTTAGACGACCTCCGTGGTACGATTGGTTAACCTAATCGTTAATCGTAAGGTCCTGCGTTCGATTCCCGATGGAGGCAGAGTTAAGATCTACGCTTTTCAGTTTGGTCGTTGATTATTTATGCTATATGTATTTATACATGTATATATTTCTTAAATACACGTCGACTAGTACCCTTAACACAAGTCATAATACATGAACTTACCAAGGGGCTAGTTCAATTGGTGTAATAGGGACCCAAAATAATTATTATTATCTATTCAAACGCATTCACGACTATACAACCCTTTCAAGGTAGTCATAGTTGAGTGTCCACCATCAACTAAGTAGGTAATCTCTTATGGACTTGGCCACTCGAAACCCCCTATTTTACCTGATAATCAATATAACGTGACATTATAAACCATAGTATAGTCACAGATAATATAATACTATACTATAGTAAATAAACCACGTCGGCTCGTATACTAGTACGTATATATTTGACGACCTCCGTGGCACAATCGGTTAGACGCCTGAACGCGAATCGTGAGGTCCCGGATTCGATTCCCGGTGGAGGCAGAGTTAAGAACTACGCTTTTCTTCTGTTTTCCAGTCTGGTCATTGATTATATACGCTATATATGTATTTATCTATGTATAATAAGTTTATATTTCTTAAATATACGATGACTAGTACCCTTAACACAAGTCTTAAATGTACTTGACAAGGGGCTAGTTCATTTGGTGTAATAATGTCCTACAATATTATTATTATACTATCTATATATCAGTCTATCTATATCAATCTTTAGATATTATTCTATCTGTATTTAATATACCAGTTGAATGTACCTTATGTCAACATCGCGCTGTTCAAATGAACGGTATCTGTAATGCATTATTCTATTTATAGAACTAAATACTAAAGCCATTAAATCATAACACATTAGGGTCAACCGGCACGCGTGTTACTCAAACTTAATTACCTAATACATACCAAACTTATATAACCGAAATACAGAAAAAGATTGAACTTCATTGAGTAAGTCTTACAAAGTCAAGCTATTTCATTTAGCAGCGTTATGATCAGGAAGCATAACCCGATTTAGAATAAAATGTAACGTCTAATTATGGATGTACGAAAAGAACAACGATTTAATTTGGCAGCGCAACCTTGATTCCGATCACACACTCTACGAATGTAAACAAAGAGAAGAGTTGCTCCGGTCAAAGTCCAACTGTAGTGATGGGGTTTAATTGTTGATATCGATGTTTTAAGATAAATTAAGGTAAAGAAACTTAGGGTAAAATACCTATTCAGTGATAGTAAGTTAACGCTTAAATAAAATTTAATAAATGTTGTATAATATAGTAATATTCGTCAAAAAAGTTTATTGTTTTGTGTATTGACGATTTCATAATAAAAAGTAAGAACTTAACATTTAAATTTATGCTTAAAATTAAAATATATTAACTATCTCAATAATATTTATGTAAATGTGGATATATTTGGAACGAAGAAACAGAATAAATTATAGACATGATATTCAATAATTTTAGACATCCAACCACAATATGTATACATTTAATGTCCGTATTGAAACCACTTTTCATTTATCACTGAACGTTTTAGGTAATATTATATCAACAATTGCAATAATTCATTAGTTATTTCAGAACCTAATGTTACAACACACCAAACAAGTACATATTTAGTTCATTTAATTCTAAGTTACCCTTTACCACCAAGAAATAAATATTTTTTAATTCTCATAACTAATTTAATTTAAAACACCTAATCAAAT
Source organism: Leucoptera coffeella (assembly GCA_030578115.1). Classification (NCBI taxonomy): domain Eukaryota; kingdom Metazoa; phylum Arthropoda; class Insecta; order Lepidoptera; family Lyonetiidae; genus Leucoptera; species Leucoptera coffeella. Next base: position 121,969 of record JAMBLF010000597.1, on the reverse strand, counting down.
TGCAAGCAGAAATATTTTATCGACAAAACACCAGGCACATCACTATCCTATTAAAGTTGTGATACAAGTATCGAGGGAGGAAGCACACACAATTCGCTTGCTCACAATCGACGAATCTGTTCTACCGTGATATCGCATCGTAAATTCGCATTTAAATAAACATCGATACAGTATCGAGTATGAAATAGTAATAAGTAAAAGTGTGGTGAAAGTTAACTAGGATTAAAATGTCGACAGTTATTATAAGGAGATGTCATCTCTTGTAAGTTTTCTTTTGTTTATGTTTTATTTTGCGATTTTATAATCGTATTTTGTTTTTGTATTTGTGATAATTTATGAAACTTGTTTTTAATGAAAATGTCTAATAGTTTAATGAATAATTAATTATTTAGAATTTCGTTCTTTATCGTACGAAAAAATCATAAGTATACACTTAATCGATCCGGTTATAATGATGGTAATTCGAAAAATATTAAATTGTAGTTTTTATTCTAATCTGTGTCATTATCAGGTTGTCATTATTTTAATTATTGCGATTATAATATGCAGGTTCTTAGTTGATTAACTGATTATCACTTTCATATATTTTTCAGTTACTAATCCCTAAAACAGAATTAACTAATATTACGAATATACGTGTGCACAAGTCTATAATCACCAATTATTTCCAAAGTGTCACTTAAATGTCATATTAGAGATTTATTTACATTCTGTGTCCATGTGTACCCCTGTCCCTATTGGAAAGGTAGACAGAAATCACAGACACATACTTTTCCCAATCCTAAACAACTTTCGCTTAATTCACGTCAGTAAACTCGACATACACACTCGGTCATTATAGACACCATTTTATATCTAGGAATTGTATACTTCGTTGTATTGTCCATTTCAAAGAACTAACATTCCTTACAGGAGTGGTTTGAACTATGGATCTACAATATTGGTGACCTTGGTAACGCCAATAAAAACTGTCAGCATTATGATATCACTATCACTACATAGTATAAAACAAAGTCGCTTTCTCAGTCCCTATGTCCCTTCGTATGCTTAAATCTTTGAAACTACGCAACGGATTTTGGTGCGGTTTTTTTAATAGATAGAGTGATTCAAGAGGAAGGTTTATATGTATAATAACATCCATTAAATAATGGAGTAGGCTATATATTTTATACCCGTGCGAAGCAGGAGCGGGTCACTAGTAATTGATAAAGAATATCGGTAACAGGCTGCCATCCCATCGCCCGTTAGATTCCATTGACCCCTAGTCCCTTAGTCGTCTTCTACGGCAGGGATTTTAACAGGACTTTAAAGGATATATAAATATAAACGGAAGACAAAAAATAATTGATTGTATGTTGCGACTCAAGATCCAAATGATTATAATGACTTATAAAATAATGAGATATTACAAGACTGTGTTGTTTCTAATGACATGACAAGCAGAAAGTCAGATGTGCTTATTTTTAAATATTAAAAGGTATTAGAAGAAGTACCTATAACCGCCGAGTGTGTATGAGTATTTGAATGAAAGGAAAGTAATATAGAATAGTAACGTAGGGGCCAGCCTAATAAAACATATAACAGTCAGATAGAAGCCGTATTGAAAAAGGTTGATTTTGGAAGTACCTATAACCGCCGAGTATGAATATGTGTACGAGTGTTAAAAAGCGAATGTGGTCTGTCTGGATCGGGATGAATGAAAACTGGAAGGGGATCTGTGATTTCTGCCTATCCCTCTACAGGGAATCAGGCCTGATCTGTATGTATGTATGTAAAAGGTATTCTATTTATGCAGTAAAGATTATATTTAGCTTTTCCCATACGAGCTTGTTGAATTTATATAGCGACAAAGATCTTGCAAGCCTCGTTTGTACTTAGACAGTATGAAAGTAAATAAAAATAAAAATGAAAAGGGAAAATAATATTTATGTACTTATAATTAATTTATGTACTTAATGCAAATATATAAAATATGTAGTTCATAATTAATATTAAATGGGAACTACAAATATTAAATGGGAAATTTTGCTTGACTACTATTCAATTGTATAATACAAATATGAACGTAGTACGAGAAGAATATCAACTTTCAAAAGTGGAATAAAAATAAATTTTTCAATATTAGAAAAATGTACCGAAATTTCCTAATTACATCTTATATATTTAAAAGTAATATTGAGAAGAAAAGCAGCTAAAAATTAAATATAATTCGCCCTAGATTAACAACAGTCTTCAATAAATACATAATCAAATATTAAAATAGTGAATAATACTGATACTTTCACTTACTACATAACATAGTGTAAACGCAGCATAAATGATCCTGGTTGGCTGAAACCTTGGCATAGCGAAGTTTTTTACTTTTTATTGAATAACATTAAGCTTCACTCTCTCGATGTTAATACCTCCTTGCTTGTCCCGTGCTAGTCTGGGACGTAAATAAAGTGCTACTAGCTGTAGTTCTTCGCTTTAGTAAGAGGTAACTTAGGAACTAGGGGTTCAATGAGTATTTTATTGACTTGACAACATCAGCAATATTTATTTATTTATCACATATATTCATTCACGTCCTATAATCCTTTTTGAGGTGATCTGAACCTCGGAGATATCCTAGGTCACTTTTTAGCATTAATTGGGTTGTGACGTCATATGGAACACTGGTGACGGATTGCTAGCCGGTAAGAATGGCAGCTAGTTAGGATTCTTTGTACCTTCCACACTAGCACGGGACATTTCATTTCTTATTTACTGCAATTATTAAGAAAAGAATATTAAATTTTGTTTTTATATAAATTTAATGTTCTATTTACTTTCAACAAGTGATTTTAACGTCCTCACATTAATTTGATATGAAAATGATTTCTAACATACGTAACGAATTAATTATGGAACATTTCAGTCCTTTTCATGCTTTCTAGGAGTACGGACAAAAGTATGTATACATGTATATGTTAAATATTACCATAAAACACCCCTAATTCCTTAGTCACCTCCTACGTACGCAAAAGAAATTCACCCAGTTTTAAATCGATGTTGTTTTACGACACTTCGTTTTAAACAGCGCAATAAATAATACCGGTTAGTAAGACAATAACAACGGTGACCTTGGTAAACTATACCCACCGCGGGAGTAGCTAGATTCATCTGTATGGTAATTGCATATACACCTTGCTTATCCACATACTTAGTTTTATTTCTAATTGAACAATAGTCCGCGAATAGTTATTTGTTCTGTAAAAAGAATGCTAAGTTATCTCTACTTACTTTAATATGTCGTTTTAATTTTAATTGAACGTTCGTTAATAGTTATTTGTTTTGTAGATTGCTAATTAGATGTCTTTCTTCCCGGTATGTGGTAAAAGGCGACTAAGAGACTATGGTTAAAGCAATATTCCAAATTTTTAGCCATCATATTATGTATCTTGTGATCTCAGTAGTCCTGTGCTAGTCTAGGATGTGCAAAAAATGCTAACAAGCTGCCATTCTTCCCGTCAAGTCGTAGGAGCTGACTAAGAGATAGAGTAATAGAATCTATTAGGCAATGGACTAGCAACCTGTCACCATTGTTCCATTATGACATTGCAACTCTGACATTTATTGTAAAAAGTGACTTAGGAGATATTATATCTATGAGGTTTTATCCACCCCGAAAGGGATTAAATTACGGGAATATATTGTAAAATTTTGGAATTTCTATATATCCATGAATACACCAATATTACAAAACCTCTTTTTACCCACTGGGAATAAAGACAACCGATATACATTCGTAGATTGGTATATATTATGTACTATATGTCAATCAGTGTTAGCGTTCCTAAGGTCTCCCATTGATTACCAACCAACCGATAACGTCGCAGTAGCATTCAATTGAATAATTGCGGAGATCTATTTATAGATTATGTTACGTACACATGTGGCTATACCCGTAGAGTGTGTATGCGGAGGTGTCAGGATAAGTAATATGGTGCTGTATTTGTTAAAAATACTTATACTATACGACTATTATACCTAAAGCACAGATAATATAATACTATACAGCCTAAAGGGTGGTCGGAGTTCGCGAGTGTATTTTAGTAAATACGGAAAGGAACATTGATAGGCAGTATAGTTAGGTTTCAAGTAACTGTATACAGCTTTTGTCTTACTATCTTATCAATAAATAACAAATATGTATGCGGAGTTGTATCTTTTGAATATTTTACGTATTTTATATAATAAACATTACGACTATAATCCCCAATGAGATAGAAGGAAATAAAAACGTCTTAACATACCTTCTGTAACATTGGCTGAAAAGTGGGTTACGAGTGGCCCAAAGACCATAAATTCGAAGCTTTCGCTGGACACTGAACCACTGTCTACCGCGAAAGGAACTACAGTCGTAATGTATGTAACTTTTTCTCTTATTACCATATGCATTGACCAATCGACTGAAACAGCATTCCTAACTGCAAATACAAGAAACTAATAAATAGTAAATACATTAAAGTATACACAAAACCATTTTATCATGACCCCTATTATTGAACAACTTCTATATCATACAGAGCTCAGTAATAATCTGGTCACTTACTTCTACCTCATAGTATACTGTCAACCAATAAAACGTGACCTCAATTACAGAACAAAAACCAGCAAGATAGAGATCAAAATAAACTGGTCACTTACTGCTGTTTTAAGTGGAGAAAGCCAATTAAACAAGATCTTTGAAGTAGTACAATTAGTACCTAGGTTAAAGACCAAATATAAACTGGTGACATTTTAGTTATATTTTGCGACCAATTTAACGTGGTCTTTAGAATAGAAGAGTTTTCTTACTAAAAAGGGGTCTTTGTAAAATGGACAAAGTTTTCTTGAACTTTCGAATCTATTTCTGTACGGAACAAAATCTTAATGCTCAAGTTGGAACCTGGATTGACTAGATAAGACCTAACACCTACGTAACTGGTTACTAACAGAACTACATATACTAGATTCGTTACTCCTTTTTTGAGTTAATAGAATGTCAAATGTAGTATGTTTGAACAACTATTAAGGTAGAAAAGTCTTTAAGTGGAATATTGGTGACAGATTACTAGCTCATCACCCAATAGTTCTATTTATCCATAGTCTAGTAGTTTACAAAATACAAATAGTTTAAAAAATATCATTTTTACTAATTAAAACAGCACTTTGCCAATACAGATTTGCTTCTTTCATACAACTCACTACTATTATCTCACACCCAACAATCAAGCTACACACCTTCTAACCCCACTTTGGTAGACAAAACCTCACCCTCCATTATTCCCAGGAGCAGCCACCGGAACGTGTCATCCACGTCTACCAGAAGCACTACCTTAGCAGAAAGGCAGGTAGTTCCCAAGGAGTCCCTGAAGGGTTTCAATGAGATCCCTGGACCCATAGCTCTGCCTATGTTGAGGCATTCTGCTCATGTTTTACCCAGGATAGGTAAGTGTAGTAGACATAGAAATATAATAATATAATAATATTTGTACATTATTACACCAATTGAACTAGCCCCTTGGTAAGTTCATTTAAGACTTGTGTTAAGGGTACTAGTCGACGTATATTTAAGAAATATATACTCATTATATATAGATAAATACATATATAGCATATATAATCAACGACCAGACTGGAAAGCAGAAGAAAAGCGTAGTCCTTAACTCTGCCTCCACCGGGAATCGAACCCGGAACCTCACGATTAGCGTTTAGGTGGTTAACCAATCGCGCCACGGAGTCGTCAAAAAAAGAAATATAGGTTGGATAAACCCCTTAGTCCTTTTGTCGCATCTTACAACATGCCGGGAAGAACTAGCACGGAGCTAGTCTATTAGTCACATCTTATGATTTATGGGAACGTTTCTTCCTAGTTTTTTTTATAGTATATAGTTCTATTCTAGCTGGGACGAAGAAAGATTGCCAACTATCTGCTGTTCTTCCCGGGATGTTGTAGAAGGCGATTAAAGGATTAGGGGTTGATAGAATCTATTGGGCCATGGGCTAGCAATCTGTCATGAATGTACAATTAAGACATCATAACACCAATATTCATGCTAAAAAGTGACCTCGAATATTATATCTCTTAAGTTCTGACCAACCTGAAAGGTAATCTAATAAGGTATCTTTATTTGTAATCCTTCTCATATATATACGCCTTCATCTTTTACACTTTCCAGGTAGTTTCCATCATATTGTCGGCCTAGGTCTGTTGGAAGGCCTCCACTCGAAATATGGGCCCCTGGTACGCCTAGCCAAAGGCTCTAGAACCAGACCTGTTCTCTACGTGTTTGACCCGGAAATTATGCGACAGGTGTGTATAAATTAATATACATATTTCTCTCGCGTCTCCAAAATCCCAACATTCATGATAAAAAGTCATCTTGGAGATTTAATCACGAGGTTCTGTCCACCCCGAAAGACATTGAAAGGACGTGAATGTATATGTATGTATGTCTCCCGTCTTTTTACAGAGGGATACGCAGAGATGACGGTTACACTTTCGTTTGATTGACATCCATTAAACCTTATCGTACACAGTTGGTGGTTATAGGTACTACTATGCAGTTATAAGCTAATGTATGAGTGAAATATACTATGTTTGGTATACTCATATATAGGAGAATTAATTTAACGAAAGACGAAACGCGTTCACGTCCATTAACCCTTGCCAGTAGTCAGAGGTGTAGGTCCATCTCCGCTTAATTTAACATCATACATACGGTTTACGACTTGTGTATACACACTCCCTATTTTATTATTGCGGGGTAGTCAGAGGCTTGAGTGCCCATCTCCGAAATTTCGGTGGCATGTTAGGTATGGGTCATTCGAAGCCCGCGTATCACTAGATAGACAGCACCCAACGTGGATAGGCAGCTTTCCTCATGATGTTTTCCCTCACCGTTAGCGATTGTAAATTATGTACGTAAATGAAAAACACATATTTAAATTTCATTCATTGGTACATACCAGAATCGGGATTCGAACCTAGGATCTTTCTCATAAGACTCACTGGGCTACTGCCGCTATAAACTAAAAAAAATAATATAATAATTTAAATTAACAGTTATTAAGATTAGTATGATTTATCCATGTTTGACACCCATTATTTTACTATTTTACTCTTTATACTCGTCGCAATAACATAAAGTAAAACATCGTGAGGAAACCTACCCATTCTGCGGAATAGTCAATAATATGTTCCTTTAGCCATTCATGTGCCACAGCGACATATAATTTTATTCGTAATTTAGTTCGTTTTTACTACTACAACTACTCATCAGTCGCAAAGATGGACACGTGAATCTCTGACTAGTCCTAGATGTATTAATCATAACATGTATCTATGTTTATGTGATGGTTTAAATACTACTCCTAAAGTATAATAGTGGAATGAACTTTCAGAAAATTCCTTTCTCGAAAGAGTCACCTAATGGTTCCAAAAAGCTTTTTGAGAAAGGTGTCGATTTACTTTACGACTCAACTTGCCTACGATTGGCAACGATTGTTAAACTTACATTATACGCAGATGGCCAGAAACTTTTCTTTATAAAAGGGTTAGTTTACTTCAAATGAATTACAACGTAACACTTAAGTTAAAGTCAGTTAGACGCCATATTGAAAAAGGGTGACGTTAGAAGTGCTTATAACCACCGTGTGTATGAGTGTCAGTGAAGCGAAAGTGGTTTGTCAGGATCGGGACAGATGGGGATCCGTGATCTCTGCCTAATCCTCTACAGTGGATCAGGCGTGATGAGTATGTATGTTTGTTTGTTACACTTAAGTTATCAGAAGTTATAGTGATCACCATCGTATACGTTTTATTGTTCACCAAAGTTCGTTGACCTCCGAAATGTCATAATTCACGAGCACCTAATATCCATGATCCTGACATGTTCAAAAGGATAACAAATATTACAGAAAGGAAAAAAATCAACACTTAATCAGCTGAACGATCGCCCATCCATTTACCTATAACGCCAAACGTTGCTTAATTTCGGTAATCAAACGACAATCGTTATCTCAACATGGCTACGTATTACTTTCATTTACGTATCACTAGTATATAAAATTATTATTCGTAATTTGCAATCAAGCGACTAAGTGTCAATTGAATCTATTAGGCTAGCAGCCTGTCATCTTCAATATTTATTTGTAGTGCCATTACAACCTTTAATTACTAAAAGTAATGAAAAATTGACCAAAATGAAAATACGCCTCCAAAGTTAGTAATTCCACAATTAACCAAGAAGATATTATCCCTCCAAAATTTTATTTACCTCGAAACGGATTATAGAACATGAATCTACATGCACATATACGAGTTTTAATGTATATAATATGCAATTCTATCGCTACTACAAAAGATATATACTTATCTCTCCCGTTTGATAAACCGTTCTATTTACAAACCAAACCTAACCTTTGACTTAGCTATTTACGTCAGTATCCATAAAATGTATTGTGTTATGCAAATATTGAGATAGCAGATGAAAGTTTTATACCGCTGAGCTGCAAGCTACAAATCTCACTCAATCTCAATGATCGTAACAGTCTGAGACGCAAAAAGAATGGAACTAGCTGCCAATCGTCTCGGCATGCCAATGTACGAGTATAAATGTGATTATGGGAACTATTCCCTTGAATAGTATATTACGGTACTATGATCGTATTTTCGAACTCAAAACTGGGCCAAGAATCTAAACTTTACATACAATTTAGTCCCTTATTAAGTATAGTGTAATGAAAGCTTGGTTTAAACTTTTTGTGCTGCCCAACTCTTCAGATATCTTTATCGTAAGTATATATGTGTGCAAATAAATTAAAATATATGCGTAGAACTTATACAGATGAAATTGGGGACATTCTTCTAAAGACGGATGTACGCAGAGTGAAGAACAGAAGAGTATGTATGAGAAGGATAATGGGTGTGGGTGAAGATTTGTTAAGATCGTTCCAGGTGGCGATTAATAGTTTCTGTCTATCCCGTTAGGGATGTAGAGGCGTGAATATATGTATGTTTAAATTAAATTATTACGTATGAGAGATATACGTATATAGTTGTTATTAAAAATATTATCTCAACGTATACTTATCCAATAGGTTATCATTAGTTATCCAGTTAAACTCAAATCAATGATACTAGTTATAACTTGATAACTTATTCTCAAGTTATCAGTTAACTTATACTTGGGAATCATACGATTGTATTATGTAAGTCTAATATGCAAAAGCATATAAATCTCTTGCGAATCTGGGACGTTTAGGAAGCTATCTAGCTGCCTTTAGAATTAGTCGTAATGACTAAAAAGTCGAGCCAAGCAACCTGTCAGCATTATGCCATATAAATGCCATCATAACATCCATAATATTATCAAAACTAACCATGAAATTAGAGGTTTTTTTATACCTAAAATGGTTGCATTAGGTAATCAAAGATATTAACTATCAGTGTTTTAGTTAATCGTAGCTACGTAGAATGTACTTAAATTATCCTAAACCCATATTTTACTGGTTTATTTTATGTTATACGAGTATCAGCTTTGACTCTAATCTATAAATGAATAAACTCTAAATAATCCTTCACTCCGTTCAGTTCGTAGACCTTACAAAAAGGGCATTTAATTAAAATGGCAGCCATCTTGTTTACACCAGTCATTCTCGTGAATCGCCGATATCCCCTGATCGTCCTTTGTTTTATTGCAGATTGGTTCGGGACAGATTCGATAGGGCTTAAGCCTTTCTCGCTTTTATATGTCTGAGAGATTTGTACGTATTTGTAGTCTGTGCTGATCTGGTTAAAATAATGGTAATCAGTTGATTTTTTTATGTATAATCTGAATAGGAAGGGATGTTAATGGATTTGTCAGATTATTTATTCAGTACTAGGTTAGTACCTGGTCGCAAATAGGTATGCATTTACTATGTTTCTATGATATTTGTACGTAGATAATGAAAGTAACATTTTGAAGTGTTGAATGGGATTTCAATACAAATATGGTACCCAATTATCATCTATTTTCTTCTGATGTTCTTAAAGGTTATTACATAGCTGTATAGCATTTATATAGCTTTATAGTATAGGCAGAGTTAAGAACTACGTTTTTCTTTTGCCTTCTAGTCTAGTCGTTGATTATACTATATATGTATAATAAGGATATATTTCTTAAATATACGTTCCCTAGTACCCTTAACACAAGTCTTAAATGAACTTACCAAGGGGCTAGTGCAATTCGTGTAATAGTCTCAATTATTATTATTTTTAATACTTTAGTTAAATAACTTAAACGTTCTGGAAATTCATCCCTTTATTTTAGGCATTAAGATGGCAGAACCTTTTTGTTATTTTAGGAAAAGTCTGGGATTTATGTCGCCGCCTTTCGGGATTAAGGCGACCTTTTTTGCCCAAGATTTTAATCTTTCAGTCGCCTTTCGGTGTGTTTTTATTACGTCGTGCAAGATAAAGTGTTATGGCGTACATTATAATATTTGGCGGCCATTTCGTGAATTTTTATTCGGTACTTCACTACATAGTATAAAACAAAGTCGCTTCCTCTGTCCCTATGTCCCTTTGTATGCTTAAATCTTTGAAACTACGCAACGGATTTTGATGCGGTTTATTTTAATAGATAGAGTGATTCAAGAGAAAGGTTTATATGTATAATAACATCCATTAAATAGTGGAGTAGGCTATATATTTTATACTCGTGCGAAGCCGGAGCGGGTCGCTAGTCATTCGTAAAACACGAACGTTTTAAAACATAAATATGAATATTCTGCATACATTCGCCAATTAAGGGTGATGTTAGAAGTACCTACAACCGCCGAGTATGTATGAGGTGTATATGTCAATGATACGAAAGTGGATTGATCGGGACAGATGGGAATCCGTGATCTCTACCTACCCCTCTACAGAAAATCGGGCGTGATGTGTATGTATGTATGTACTTACGCCCTATTCATATTCAATATTCAAGCCTGTAGTTTCCAACGGGACAGGCGGAGACTTTACATAGATCGCTTCTTTGAACGATCTTGACTTGTCTCATTAGTGTCACTCACATCCATTGTGTTACATGTAAAATGCAAGCTCTACAGGGGTCCTAATCCACTAAAGCTTTTTGCAAAATATCAGTTCAATATCAGATCAGTAATAGTGTGAAGTTGGTAGTGGATTAGGAAAAGTGACAAATTTCGCCATTTTTAAAACAAAATTTGACGCTCTTGCTAATCCACTACAAACTTACAATATTACTGATTTGATATTCATCTGCGTTTATGCTTGAGACTTGGGCCCTGTTATTCACGATATGACAGATGACGCTACGGTCATTTTCTTACATGTTTTGTATGTATGCTACGTGGATGCTTTAGATATTCTCTTGATAAGAAATAAATCATTAAGCGATAAAAACTTATTTGGTTTATATTCAAATGAAAAGTAGCATGTTTTCTTAACCTGCTATTGCCCCTTTAACATAACATTTTACATACTATGTGAATTGAAGGAATGTGACATAACATATATCATATATATACCAATGTATATATAAAACCAGTATCTCTAAATGCGTTGGATTAACCACCAATCACATTGGGCACTGGTTGTTTAGTTAGACATGAGGTTAGGGTGGTTAGTCAACTCTGACTAATCAAAAAAGTCCTATAAAAGTCACATTCATATGTAAGTTAATACATATACGTTATAAGATTTATTTACAATTGTATTCACATGATTATAAACTTACCTGTTTAACTAAATTATTTATAAATTAATTTATACATATAAGTGTACATAAAATTTATAATTATGTAGTGTGATAAGGGAAGGTTGCGGTTTGAAAGAAAATGTAGTGACTAAGATTGAAAAGAGCATGCTTCGATGGTTTGGACATGTTATGCGGATGAATGATAGCAGATTGATAAAAGGAATATATATGAGTGAAGTGGAAGGGCGGTTACGTAGGGGCCGGCCTAATAAGACATATAACAGTCAGATAGACGCTATATTAAAAAAGGTGACATTAGGTGTACCCATAACCGCCAAGAGTGTATGAGAAGATGTATGAATGTCAATGAAGCGAAAGTGGTCTGTCAGGATCGGGACAAATGGGGATCCGTGATCTCTGCCTACCCCTCTACAGGGAATCAGGCGTGATGTGTATGTATGTGTAAGTGTACATCAAATTTCACTTCCCTTTATCCCTTTAAAGGAGGACAGAGCCTTGGAGATATCTTTGGTCACTATTAGCATACACATGTTTATTTATTGTACATAATTCATATAATTTTCATATTTTTTTTACATTCATATGAAACATGAAAGGATGCTAATCCATAGCTAAACAGTATCCATTTACCTAGCCTCTTAATTGCCGTATATACATATGTATGTATCGTTTTCAGATATATGAAAGTAAAGCGACAGAACCACCTTCCTTCCCGAAGTCACCTTTAGCAGAACACAGGAAGGGGTGTCCAATGAGCGGGTAAGTTTATCACTACATAGTATAAAACAAAGTCGCTTTCTCTGTCCCTATGTCCCTTTGTATGCTTAAATCTTTGAAACTTCGCAACGGATTTTGATGCGGTTTTTTTTAATAGATAGAGTGATTCAAGAGGAAGGTTTATATGTATAATAATATCCATTAAATAGTGAAGTAGGCTATATATTATATACCCGTGCGAAGCCGCGGCGGGTCGCTAGTTTACTATAATATGTTATCTTCAAAGGCAAGTTTTCCACTTTTATATATGTACTTTTTTATGTAAGACTTACTTAATGAGAAAAAAGATATGTATGTCTGTGAAGTATGTTTGTGTGTGAAATTGGATCGAGAATATAGAGGAATCATAATCTATGTGTACTTCTCTAAAATGGGATGGCTATCTTCCACGAAAGGTTAAAACCTTCTATGAATTAAATTAAATTAATTTCTAAATAGACGTGAATTTTATCCAATCTTAGAATCCTTTATTAGTCTATGGATACCATAAAGTAGAAATTAATGGCCTTTAGTCACAGTGGTATTTAAGTACATGATATAAAAGCCTAGCAGCATCGTATAATGTTTGTGTAAATGTTATTGAATGCAGAGAATTAAGGGTCTTCTTTTCTTTCTTTCCAAAGTTACTGAAGTTCGACGTATTTAAACCTTTTTCACCGCCATACTTCATTAAATTATATAAAAACATACACTTCACGACTTGTGTATACACACTCCCTTTTTTATTATGGCGGGGTAGTCAGAGGTTTGAATGCCCATCTCCGAAATTTCGAAGGCATGTTAGGTATGGGTCATTCGAAGCCCGCATATCACTAGATAGACAGCACCCAACGTGATAGGTAGTGAACCGTATCGTCGTATATAGGCACTGACTATTACCTATCCTGAGGGATAGGCAGGTTTCCTCACGATGTTTTCCCTCACCGTTAGCGACTGTAAATTATGTACGTAAATATGTGTTTTTCATTAACGAATCATACTTTATTATTATTTTTCTCTGTTTCAGAAAGGAATCTCAGGCTGTTTGGTCAGCAATAGGCACTCTGTTAAAAGACGAGAATCTTCTCAGGAACTATGAGAAAGCCTGGGATGAGATTAGCGATGACGTTACAAGGAGGTAAGGCATGTTTGATACTAATAAAATATATATGTAATGGTATAGGAGCTAGCAAAATTTAGAAAAAAGAATTTTTGCTTGCCTTTTTTATTTATCTATATATGGGCCTTCTTGCTCTTTCTGTTAAAGTCTGGCCTATCTAGCTGGCGGTAGCGTTTGAGTTTATGAATGCGCATCTTACCTGTATACAATATTTCTATTTAGAAATATTACGGCCTAGCAAACAAAAATTGTCACATTGAGTACTGACTATCTGGTCAACAGTTGGGTTCGAGGTCGCCATAGAATTACTACCTACGCAATTGTGGAGATGGAAACCTAAACCTCTGACTACCGCCAGGGTAACTTCACTTCTTTAACTGTTGTTGCAATTGTTGAAACTAGTCTTATTATTCTAAAACATAGCCGGGGATAAGGCCCAATAAGTGCGGTGCGCCACATACGAAGCGACCGTGACAATCAGATAGACGCTATTTTGAAAAACGTCTCACGGGTGAAGTTAGGAGTATCTATAACCGAAATACGTTTGCCTTAACACTGAATATGTATGAGAAGTAGTTTTTCACATGAGTGTCAATGAAGCGAAACTCGCGAATGGTCTGTCAGGAACAATAGCGGGACAAATGGGGCTCGATCCAACTGTGTTCTCTGCATACAACCCCTCTACAGTAAATCAGGCGTGATGTGTATTATATGCCTACCGCAGGGTGGGCCCTTAATGCTTTTTTTTTAACGAGAAGGCTCGGTCGGACTTTTTTCCCGGCCGCCACATCCAGGTTAGGAGAACTGTTGACGTTTAAGCATGCAGAGAACGCTCTGAATGAAGAGTTGGAGACTCTCCACCCGTGTCTTGTCACCCTTTCCCTTGTATATTGGGCAAACTCTAGTGCACTTTACGCATCGGGATAAGTACCGAAATAAACATGTCATTGATTAATTTACATAATTTGAACTAAAATAGGCCATATAGTCTTACTGAAATGTCATATATATCTAAAGTATGGGACGAATGTAACATACGTTTAATAGTTTTATTTAAAATGTCCGTGGTGATAATTGGTAGAATAAAATTGGGAATATCCCTGTAGTAAATAATTCTGTAGTGATCTAAGGGCTTTTTCACGGTTATTGTAATAAAATACTTATTGAACCGATCTGGAATCTCCCTATTGTCAACTACAGTGTCTCCATCAAATTAGGACCTGAATGTGGTTTTCGTAGTGATACTTGCTCGTTCACGACGCGCCATATCTCCTTAGAGATGTTTTTTGCACCATTTATCCTATCGTCATAGTACTTGCGGCGATCGCGAAGACTAATTGACTTAACTAAGTGTGAGTGTGATTGACGCATTGGGTTATATGTACGGTAGGATGCTGCTGTCGTATCTGGAAGGTTTCAAATTTCGATAAGCATTCCGAGAGCTCGCTGCTTACCCAAGGTGATCTTGTTTTACTTTTTATCTTTTTTAATGGAAAATGAATGTCAATTAGTGATGTCAATATATTAATTAATTTATCAAATTTCTGATTTATATTTATGTTGTTTCTTAATAAATGTCCAATTATAATTCTCGATGTCAATATAAAAGTTAGATAAGGAGTCGTTGTTAAAAATTCGTTTCAACGTATACTTATTACTATTACAGCATTGATACCGATAGTAAAATACTGAGCGTCGTGACTAATTGCCGTTTGAACGGGCCTTACGGTGACGGCACAATCATCACGAGCAACAATCCCACAGTCCACTGAGATGTACCGATGGGCCCTCGAGTCGCTTGGCATCGTCGTCTTCGGGACCAGGCTGGGCTGCTTAGATGGGGATGTGCATGTGCCCACGCCAGAAAATACGTAAGTCATATATCACTATATAGTATAAAACAAAGTCGCTTTATCTGTCCCTATGTCCCTTTGTATGCTTAAATCTTTGAAACTACCCAACGGATTTTGATGCGGTTTTTTTTAATAGATAGTGATTCAAGAGGAAGGTTTATATGTATAATAACATCCATTAACTAGCCAGCAGTGCGAAGCCGGAGCGGGTCGCTAGTACAATGTAATAAGCTGTTTGTTTCTTAGTATCTTGCGCATACATACTTATGTGGGTACAGCCTTTTGGGCTGTAAAGCGCTTGGAGTCATTCAAGTAGAGATGACATTAATATGCAATAATGGTGACAGGTTACTGTTCCATTGTTTACAAGATTCGATTGTCATCTTATAATATATGGGGAAGAATAACAGCTACTTAGTAACAATAAAATGAAATCCTTATTGACAAATAATTTTTAGTGCTATTATAAAAAATTGAATAACTATAGCTCAAAAGCTTGTACAGAAACATTATATTTGATCTGCTATGATGTCTAGGCTGTCACATTGAGTACTGACTATTTAGTCAACACGTGGGTTCGAGGTGTCCATAGAATTACTACCTTCGCAATTGCGGAGATGGAAACCTGAACCTCTGACTACCCCGCAAGGGTTAAAGGGTGTTCGTGAATGCGTTTGTTTCTGTTTTGTTTTGTTTAGGCTGTGATATTGCTCCTCGTATCAAAGACGAATAATATTCCATATTTATTTTATTTAAGTCCGTGACTAGCATAACAAATTAAATCTTATTGTTAACATTGCCCTCTGGTTGGTTCTAACATAATATCAGCGTTGCGTTTGCCACCAAACGTAACATACCCAGCTGAGTTAGAGCCTTTTTGCTGCGACAATAACATGCACAAGCTCTACACCCTAGTTTGTAGGTTTGAATTGTAAAATTTTGTATTGTGTATGTTTTTGTGGCTGTTAATAAATGCTTTATTATTATTAAATTGATAGCTTTATATATGTATACCCAGATCAAAACTAAAAGCTTCACTTGAAGAAGACGATATTCCAGAGCAATGTTCTCTCTCTAAGAAGAATCTCGAAGACCTGTCTCCATCGGAACAGCTGGTCCGGTGCACGAGGGAGATAGCAGATGGCAGTTTCATGATTAGGAGCGAGACAACACTGAATAGGAAATCGGATATTTTTCAGCGAGCGCTTTTGTGCTTTGATCGGCATTATAGGTATAAAATGTTATAGATACATATACATACATACATTCATACATGCACACTGACGACTGTTATCCCTTATGGGGTTGCCAGAGGCGTGAGTGACCGCCTACACCAACACATCGGTAGTAAGCAGTCACCCAAAGCCCACAGTTCACCAAACAATTAGTACCCAACGACAGGTGGTGAACCATGTCGCCGTTATGAGGTACTAATTATCATTGCAAAGATTGTGTGCAGTATGTAACTATAAATCATACAAATAGTTTCTATCCAACAGATTGTATTTACCTCTAGTCCCTTAGTCGCTTTCTACGACACCCACGGGAAGAGATGGGGTGGCAGGCTGTTACGAAAATGCAGCTTTATTATAAAGCCGCCGCCACACGGCTACTATGTATAGATACTAAAACTGTAATATTATTATTGTTATCACTTTAAAATACTTTTCTCTTCTAGTCTGGGGTAAAAGTAATGCTAAGTTCCTCCCGTCATGTCGTAGGAGGCGATTAAGTGACTAGGGGTAAATAGAATCTGTTGGAGAGAAACTATTTGTATGATTTTAAACTTAACATATACATTCACGTCCTTTAATCCCTTTCGGGGTGGACTGAACCTCGGAGATATAATATCTACTAGGTCACTCATCAGAATGGGTTGCGATGTCATAATGAAACGATACTAGCACATCGCTCAATAGATTCTATTAAACACTAGTTCCTTAGTCGCCTCCTACGACATGCCGACAGGAATGGCAGCTAGTTATCATTCTTTTTACGTCCCAGACATTTATTTTATTTATTTATTTATTCAACTCAACAGCACGTTACAAAAATAGATTACATGAATATGTTTACAATAGTTTGGCCAGAAAATGAGTTACATTTTATTTATTGAAACATTTTGCTGAACGTTAATCATATCAATTTAAGGTAATAAATTTCAATCACAGATATTGCAATATATAATTAAAACATCAAGTAAAGACAAGCATGACTCAACAAAAAATGTGTTTTAGTGGTGCGTGGCAGGGTGTGTTGTAGGACATTGTAGCATGACTCATTATTTCATTCCACTCTTCCTTTCATCAGTTTAATGGAGAACTTTCTGGACAAAGCCAGGAAGAACTTGAAACACGAGTCCAAGCTTCCTGAGAAGAGCTTCCTGAATAAGGTTAAGTCGCTGAACGAGAGACTTCTTCCTCTTTCTTCCGACATCATGCTGGCGGGAGTGGACTCGGTAAGTAAAGGAAGAACATAGGTAGATATCAAGAGGAATACATTTAGACTTACAAGTCTTTTAGTCTGAATAGATTTTGGTGATAACTTTTGGTTTTAACAAGTTGCAAGTTGTTGTACTTTTTAATTACGAAATACGTTACTTTTTTTGGAAGGAAAAAGGGAAAAAAGGCTTTTCCTAGAGATTTGCAGAAATGAGCACGCTACATGGTTCATCGTCTGTCATATCTTCTTCTTCCATTCTAATATGCATTTTATTACATAATTTAGTACACTATAAGTGATCAGAATAAATTATACATTAACTAGTGACCCGCTCCGGTTTCGCACGGGTATAAAATATATAGCCTACTCCACTATTTAATGGATGTTATTATACATATAAACCTTCCTCTTGCATCACTCTACCTATTAAAAAAATAGCATCAAAATCCGTTGCGTAGTTTCAAAGATTTAAGCATACAAAGGGACATAGGGACAGAGAAAGCCACTTTGTTTTATACTATGTAGTGATATACATGAGCCACTGGTATAACAATTCTTCTTTCTCCCTTCCAGCTAACCCAAACCTCAATCTCCCTCTTCTACCATCTCTCCTTAAACGCGGCACAGCAACAGAGAGCCCACGATGAAGTGTGCTGGGCCAAGGAATCCGGGGACTCTCACCACCATGTAGATCTGGAGTACATCAGCGCATGTGCCAAGGAGACCATGAGGCTGCAGCCAGTGCATGGGGCGGTGGTACGCAGGAGTAAAGAGGCTTTGGTTGTTGGCGGTTATGGGGTGCCTGAAGGGGTAAGTCTTAATTACTTGACATCTAATCCATAGTTTAAGATTCGCGATTTATACTCATGATTAATAATTAACGGGACTTATCGCGTATGTTTATATATA
Organism: Leucoptera coffeella; assembly: GCA_030578115.1. Taxonomy (NCBI): domain Eukaryota; kingdom Metazoa; phylum Arthropoda; class Insecta; order Lepidoptera; family Lyonetiidae; genus Leucoptera; species Leucoptera coffeella. Next base: position 103,154 of record JAMBLF010000597.1, on the reverse strand, counting down.
ATAATAATATATATATATAATAATATATAAGAAACGTCGGGTTAATAAAGGTAATTTTATTATATATAAACTTACGCCATAAGTCCCGCTAGTTATTAATCATCTTTAAGTCATGTTTAAGTCGGGGGCATAATTATAGTGCTAAATATCTATATTCATTCTAGCGTGACGTAGCAATACATTAAGACACAGCCCTGGCCAAGTGGCTGCGCGTAGTTACAATTCAAAATAATATTACTTTAATCAGCTGAGCATGTAGTAGCCATTTTGAATCAAAATGTCGCTTCATATACACACGGTCTGGGCCATTTGGCTAAGGGCCTAGGGGTCAATAGAATCTATGGAGAAATGATCTAGTAACATGACAGCAACAAAATTCTTTATATAGATTTTATACTTTATTGACTATCGCGTCCTTCAAAATTATAATAACAGTGTCTGACAAAATACTCGTATTACATGAATATATTTGAGATTCTGTAAGACATAGGTTTCTATAATAGGCTGGGTAATGAGGAAAATTATTGTTGTTGTACAGTTGTTACTACAAGGGCGGGAGGCAAACGTTTTAATTAGAAACTTTAAACAACGGAAATGAACTTTTCTTTATTTTGTTTTGGGTGGTGGAAGTTAACGAAAACGTCACGTTGAAACCTGCTTGATTTCTGACTTACTAATTAGTCAATTCACCAGTCTGGGTAGGTCAACTGTCGAGTTCAAAGTACTAACTGGTACTAACTAATTTCTGGTGGTTTATTCAAATTCTAAGTTAATTTTAGTAGATAACATTAACATTATATGTATTGACTTAAACTTGTATTTACTTAGCTTAGCTTACATCTACCATTCAAACTTGGTAGTTATAATCCAAAATATCATCTACCAGGCTAACATCATGCCAATTTCCCTTCAGGGATGTAAACAGATATCACAGATCCCCATTTCTCGCGACCCTAACAAACTACTTTCGCTTCATTGACATCCTCCCACCTCCTTACACACACTCGGAGTTTACAGGTACTTCTAGCGAGTCCTGTACATATTTATCCTTTATATAACCATTTTACCTTCTTTCCAGGTAGACATAGTGTTAGCCCATGACGTGACATCTCGATCAGAGAAAGAGTACCGCCGTTCAACCGCTTTCATACCGGAACGATGGATCGACCCTTACCGCCCCCTATCGGCGTCATTTGCGCATCCCTACGCCACCCAGCCGTTTGGACAAAAGTGTCCAGGACAGTCTATTGTGGGTAAAATGCTCACTTCACTGTCTATGAAGGTTTTGGACAAGTACAGGATTGAATGGCACGGGCCCGCTGCGAAGGTCGCTTTTAGTAACGTGAATAAAATTGGTAAACCTTACTATTTTGTACTGCAGAATGCTGCTTGAAATTATGATGGAATTTACTACTAACGTTAGAACTACTTATAACCGCCGAGTAGGTATGAGGAGGTGTATAAGTGTCGATGAAGCGAAAATGATTTATCAGGATCGGAGCAGATGGAGATCCGTGATCTCTGCCTACGCATCTACAGGAATCAGGTGTGATGTGAATGTATGTATGGTACTGGAATGCTGTATACTTTATTGAATACCAATTAAGAGCTTATACAGGACAATTAATCATAATAATTTCGACTGTATTCCTTTACTAATAAGGAAGAATTTTGAATGACGAATGTACTATTGATTACGTAATTGAAATTTTAGCATTGATACTTAATATTTAATAATTGTAATTTGACTATCGACATTATAAACATAGAAATAGACTCCATTTTATATAATAAGATGTTAATTATATTTAAATCGATAATTACTCAATATAATTGTTACATATTTATGAATGCAAGTAAGCAACTGCATACTAAATATTTTATATAATGAAAAGAATAAGAATTAATGGATTTTTACATAATTAAGGACAATTATTCCATTTTGAAGAGATTTTATAAATGATAGATTGTAACAAAAGCTGATAAGTTGCTATATTAAATTTTTACATAAATCTAATCGTTTTATTTTGTCAAAATACTACACAGTTGTTCAGCAAATTGCTTCGAATAAATACTATTGCTATATAAAACATTTCATACTATTATCTGAAACTCGGAAATAAACAATAAAATTATCCCATTTCTACCACCAAAAAGAGAATCGTTACTACTTTCTTCTTACGGTAGTCAGTGGTACAGAGTTAGTACTTACATTTTAATTAAATACCAAATAAATAACTACATAGTATAAAACAAAGTCGCTTTCTCTGTCCCTATATCCCTTTGTATGCTTATATCTTTGAAACTACACAACGGAATTTGATGCGGTTTTTTTTAATAGATTTATTCAAGAGGAAGGTTTATATGTATAATAACATCCATTAAATTGTGGAGTAGGCTATATATTTTATACCCGTGCGAAGCCGGAGCGGGTCGCTAGTAAGAAATAAATACACTTACTAACTCAATAACTTCTTTATTAACTTCATTAACACTTGTAATATTCCCTCCTATAGTACATAGACTACAATGAAAAATCTACGTTAACACATGCAATGTTGCAGTCTTTGCCGAAGAGGTAGTTTTTGCTCCTATAGTCACCGTGGAAGAAATTAGCTCCAATGAAATCGTGCAGAAGTTTCGTCACGTTGGTATTTACTACGTAGGTACCCTGCGAATAGAGAATATATTTACAACGTTAAAACCTATAATAATATTCAAAAGCTCTACTGACCAATGTTTATCACTGCTACAAATATAAGAATATTATACTAGTCACTGCTAATTATGTTTCACCATTATAAAACAACTCTTTACTTAGTGAGAATATACGTATGTCATAATACTTGGCATAATACCGATAACAACATAAATAATGATTTAATTTAAAAAAACGCACACAGCATTATAATGGAATAAATTGTTGTAATGAACATGTATCTTGGAGCAATCAATTAATATTTTGTTTAGTGGTAAATGCAATGATTATTGTCTTTATAAATTATCCCTAAGGTAAAGTGTCCTCACATGTTTTTCATACTGTACACATTATTTGAAAACAGGCACTTATAATAGGCTTAATTCATTAATACGAAAAATACACAGAAATAATCTAGGCTTATTAAAACAAAAACAAACAAACGCATTAATAATCAAATAATCTAGGCTTATTAAACTAATAATATTATAGTATAATTACCTTTCGTATGATACATTTTCCGTACACGTCAAAAAACCTCTTCAAGTAAACCGCAAAGAAGAAATTGTTGCAAGGATTTTGCACAGACTTCACGACATCCGGTGTAGTAGAATTCTTGGTGTATATAGCTATCTTAGTCTGTAAATAAAAGGATCCTATCTGTAGTCATACACTTAGCACTCAGTGTCACAAATAAAATTAACATGCCGTCATTTTATTACATAGTTTTTAATATTTATGTAGTATACTATAACAAAGTGTAAGTATGTACAAGGAAAAGAAACGACGATTAGCCTGTTTATCTTCTATAGTGTAAAATGATACATACATAAAATTCATACATGTGATTAATAGCTAACGGGACTTATCACGTACAAAAGTTTGTTTGACAAAAAGTTTGTCAGTCTGCCCGTAACCAAAGCTGTTGCAACGTAGCCGAAACGTCGGGTTAATAATAAAGGTAAGTTTGTTATATAAAAACTTACGCGATAAGTCCCGTTAGTTATTAATCATGAGTATAAATCGTGAATCTCTTAAAACTATATTCATACATGTGTTATCAAATTGTTGTCATGTGCCTTTTTTACTAGCATTTCCTAGGTTTGCCTTTTCCTTATACCCAATAAGAAATATGTTTATATAAATGTCTAAAGTAACAGTTAAGCCTCCACTACTAATATTATATTAATTAATATCTTACATCTTTGTCTCTCAATATCTTGATAAATATAAAATACTTGTTAAATTGATGAAAACGATATATCTTGTTATCCAAACAGGTAATCCTTTCCGTTAAATATTTTAACCTACAGCAGTATATTGGTAGTTTATACATCGGCTATCACCAACCTAGAGAAGCTTACAATGATAATTTCTACTTAACCTCACCTTAACGCACTGGGTATTCTGTTTCATTTTGACAGTGAAAGTGACGTTTGAGAATTGGTCCCAGTTGTTGATGACGACCTCCGCGCAGTCCTTCCTCTTTGGCCCCTTGCACTGCTCAATCTTGGCTATGTGGGGTTGGGTAGAGCCCTTTGGGAAAAAAGGGCTTATAAAAGAGTACATATACGTTATTTTATCCCTTTTGGGTACACAGAACCTTGGAAACATGGTATTAATTTGGCAAAAAAGAGGCAGCTTTTTTAATTGTGATGGCGTTATTATATATAAACATACTCTTAACGACTTGTGCAGTGTGTTTGAAGGCTGAAGGCTTTCAAAGGCTAGGAAGGTAAGGACACTCGAAGCCCGCATCTCACTAGACAGGCGGCACGCAACATGATAGGTAAACCGTATCGCCGTATATAGGCACTGGCTATTACCTATCCCGAGGGGTAGTCAGGTTTTCTCACGATGTTTTCCCTCCCCCTTATATTGTGAACATGATGATACATTAATTTCAAATAGATTGTCTTCATCCCTATTGCTAAGGTTGTCTCTTACGACATGCCGGAAAAATAAAGCTTTATATAAAATAGTTAAAAGTACCATAGTTACCGCATATCATCCATCTTCTTACAAAATGGGGTCTACCCATTTTGTAAGAAGAAACGCAGTTTATTACATTCTAACCAAGTCTCGAATGAACTTGTAACAATACTTACAAACTTGATAACTTCTTTTCCAGTTTCATTAAGACGAGTACTAACTGTTAAATTAGCAAAATATATGAACATAAAAAAGTGGATAAAATTATACATTTTAATTTTCAGATATAATTATTTATTTCTGTTATTATAATACGTATTTCTTTCTCAACAACAATGCGTAGATTGAACTAAAAATATAGTAAATTAATAGTTTAACGTAAATTCACTATTAATAGACAGATTATAAAGTCATCTGCTATCATTATAATGATGTAATCATAATGAACTAATCATACAATTGATACACAAAGTGTTTTCGGATATACACATAATTATATCATATAGGATATTTTCAAAGGAAAATATACAATCTCACAACACCGTTAAAAGATATGGACTACAACGTTAAAAGAATGCTAACTACCTGCCGTTCATCCTGGCATGGCACGTAAGAAGTGACTAAGGGACTACAATTGAATCTATTAGGTGATAGGCTAGCAACCTGTCACAAATGGTCCATATAACATCACAACCGCAATATTCGTGCTAATGAGTGGCCAAGGAGATGTTTTCATGTCTTCAAGTTTCTGTCCTAAAGGGATAAAATGACGTAAACACATATGTATGTATGTAAAATACAAAATCTTGACACATAATAAGTTCTTTATCGCTTAAGCTGGCAAATTTGTAATCATTTCTTCAGCATTTTGGCAATGAAATAAGTAAAGTTATTATCCTCATCGTCATATTGAATCCTAGACCATAAAAAACAATAAATTGTTGACACTACTTATTGTAAAATAATGCAGCCGGTTAACCTTTTTGAGTCCCAGACAGTAAAGGGTTTTTTATGTATAGGTTAAACATTATTCCTAATGTAAATGACAATTAGATACGCTACATTAACGTGAAGTTGCTTTTAATAAAGTAATTTTCGTGCTATATGGACCATGGTAATATTTTAATCTGTAATCCTAAATTACTATTTCATAATGGCGTAATTACCGACATTTACGAGTATTATTCATACTCGGTTGCTAGGAAACGAATACAGCGTATTTCCGAAAATGCTAATTATGGAATCTAGCGTCTTTTTCACCAGATAGCCAAGCTACCTTAAATGACAATTAGGTTTAGTGTATTGCCGTTAACAGGCACTTGTTTTTACATATACATTCACGTCCTTAAATCCCTGTTGGGGTAAACAAAATCTTGGAGATATATCTCCTAGGTCACTTATCAACATGAATATTATGGGTGTTATGGTTACGATGTCATAATGGAATATTGGTGACAAGTTGTTAGCCCATCGCCCAATAGTTTCTATTTATCCTTAGCTCCTTTGTCTTACAACATTCCGGTAGTAATGGCAGCTAGTTCGCACAAGACACTTAGCATTCTTTTTACGTCCCAGACTAGCTTTTTACCTATCTCGAGAAATTATCAGGTTTCGTGACGATACTATAAGAACTTTAATTTCATAATATATTCAAGTGACTGCTCAAAAATTAAGGTAAAATTTCTTAAATTTCTTGTGTACCAAATGCACGGCTAATAACATATAGTTCTAGTCCCAAATAAGCACTGGTCCACAAACAACCCCAGTGAGATAACGTTTTTCTTTCTTTGCAACCCTTGTGAGGGAATTATTAATCTTCGTTAACACGGTTAACTGGATTCAATTAATTTACGTTGAAAAACATCATCCAAAAGATTTGGAATTGTTTTCATTATTTTGGGCTTTAAATAGCTTAGCAGTATTATCATTATAAGAAAGAGTATATTGAACCATTTCATATCTTATAAGGATAAGAAATATTATGGACGTAAAAGAATGCTAGCTAGCTATCGTTCTTCCCGGCATATCGCAGGGGGTGACTAAGGGACATGGGGTAAATGGTATCTATTAGGCGATGAGCTAGCAACCTGTTATTATTGTTAATTTGATGACACAACCACAGCATTGCTAATGAGTGCGTGCTATGCTAAAAAGATATGTAAATGAAGTCTCCGAGGTTCTCTCAACCCCGAAAGGGATGAAAAGACTTGAATGTAAATATTATGTACAGCACCCTCCGAAATACGAGAAAATACTAAGAGAATGGAACCAAAACTCAATCCTATATACTTTCACTCTCTTAGCGTTTTGCAAAGAACTTTAGAAAGATCGTGTAAAATAAGAATCGAAGCTCTCGGCGTATCTATAAAGGTGAAAGACGAATAAGTATGTACGAGTAAATGTGTGTATAATATGACTGATACACAATAGCCTACAATTTTTGAGAGACTCGCGATTTTTATTCATTTTACAAGAAATGATGATACACATGATGTTAAGAAGCGTTTTTCTTGTGAAATGAATATCCTACGAGATTGTATGTATGTACATGTAAAGTACACTTTTTACGACCAAGATATCTTGAAGTATCATTTTCAATTCTTTTTCAATGCGAACCAATTTCTATTCAAGTTTATTGAGGCGCTTTCAATACATGTATCTTTTTGTCAATAGGCCTCGACGACATCTTTACGCCACATTAATCACTAACAGCTTTTTAATGTGCTACGATATTAGGGTGTCTTCTTACAATGTGTATTATTTACCTAACCATGTTTTTTTAGATATTTAGTTTTATCTTGTTTAATTAGTTATTAAGTACTGTTTGTTTTCCAATTAGCTAGAAGATAGTTACTATTTTTTGGTTTTGCTGGTAAATTGATAACAAACAGCTCATTTCTGATTCCTTGTCATTATTCTATCCCCTAGAGTTAATTATCTTTTTAGAGAAGTATAGTTGAGATTGTTTATTTAATGTGTTATCACACTGTGGTTTATCATACAATACTCTTGTGTGCAACCATTTATCGCAGTGTATGGCCTAAATGTTAACACTAACATTAATTGTAACCATGACACTAAAATAAACATTTTTCTGGATTTTTTATAGTAAGTATGTAAGAAATTGAGATTTTATATCTAATGCAGTCTCCCCAGCACCTTGTAAGGAATGGGCTTTAGCAAACATGCGAATTTTTGAAGCTTGTTCGATAATGAAGACTCACTTAGGAATACTGCCGTTAAAAATGATCTCTCTAGGGTCCTAAATAAAAACCATACTCAATAACAAAATACATCGTTTACTCGAATAAATAATACATATCCGCAGTCGCTGTTATGACACGCCCCTTCTTATTGAATCACTAAAGTTAAGCAATGCTTGAGTCATCGGATTATTGGATAGGTGACCAACCGGATGTTCAAATGCTTATGGGTTCAGTGAAAATATAATGAAACGTAAATAATGATTATCTGTATATATGCATGTCAAAAAGGGCCGTACCAGATGATAAGTGGACTTTAAGTGACCAAGGAATACGTAGTCAGCCATGAAGCGTGTATCACTACATAGTTTTAAGGCCGGTCCAGACGCTCCATTTTGCACAACGTTTTAAATCCGCGCAGTTTTCAGAGCTCACGAGCTCAGTTATCGCTGCAACTGTGCAGTCCTCCCGACGGACTCAAAACTGCGTAGTTTTTAGTCCACACGCAACGTTTTGTCTGCAACGTCTTCAACTGCGCAGACAAAACGTTGTGCAAAACGGAGCGTCTGGACCGGCCTTAAAACAAAGTCGCTTTCTCTGTCCCTTTGTATGCTTAAATCTTTGAAACTACGCAACGGATTTTGATGCGGTTTTTTTTTATAGATAGAGTGATTTAAGAGGAAGGTTTATATGTATAATAACATCCAATAAATAGTGGAGTAGGCTATATATTTTATAACCGTGCGAAGCCGGAGCGCGTCGCTAGTATACGTATAAATAAAACAAAACATCATCGCATGTATATTTCTTTAATATAAAAATTAAAGGTTCTATTTACAAGAGAATGGCAAACAATATTCAATCCATTACCTTATTCTACTTCATTAACATATATTTACATCGTGCTTCTTATCAACTAAACAATATACGGGCTTAACAAAAAGAATAATACTGTTCTGCGAAAATGAAACACTAGTCATCTAAATTAAAATGGAAAATAATAAAATACACAACAAAAATAGTGAAATGTGTACCAAAAATATTATCGCATAGTTAAAGTTAGGTTTGGGTTAGGACTGTATTATTTTGGTGTACAATTCAGTATTTTTGATGTGGATTAATTATTTTTCTAGTAGTAACTACTAATATATATATTTCTGATCTAAATAGTGTTAATAATTGCATTTCAGATTACTGTTTGTGTAGCAGTATAATTAACCACATAGCTTAAGCCTGAAGCTCAACATATTTTATTAATAGTCAAAATAGATATACGTATTATATCACCTATTTGAAATGAAACTATTCAAAAAGAAAAATGTATTATAGAACTTTTAAGCAATATTTTAAACAAAAACAAACGCATTCACGACCATTAACCCTTGCGGGGTAGTCAGAGGTTCAGGTGTCCATCTCCGCAATTGCGAAGGTAGTAATTCTATGGACACCTCGAACCCACGTGTTAACCAGATAGTCAGTACTCAATGTGACAGGCGGTAAGCCATGTCGCCATTTACAAGCACTAACTATTACCTGTAACGACGAACAGGTAGGTTTCCTCACGATGTTTTCCCTCACCGTATAATTCGATGCATTTCGTAAATGTGTTTTTATTACGAATATGTACATAGAAATTCATTAAAATTCATTTCCATTGGTACACGCTCAAGCGGGATTTGAACCCTGTACCCACTGATACAGTGCCAAGCCCCAAACAACTGAGCTACGTCGAATTATCCCAACACGAACCCACTAGATACCATGGCAGCGCGAATGAGAGATATCTATGCGGCTATAACCGGGGCCCCAGCCCGGCCAGAAGCCACACATGAGAGCATGACGGAAGAAATAAAGACAATATTGGAACTACAACGAATGAATGACGAAGTGACTCGACTCACCACAAAAACAACCTGGAGATGATAATGACAAGACTAGGCAGACTATTGCGCTTGAGTGCATTCGAGCGAAAGTGGAAATTCTGGACCAGCAACAGATGATAGAGGATAAGAATACACCACCATCCGTTGACGAGGCACTAGCATACCTAACAATACGTTGCGAGGGAAAAATGGTGGACGCCACATACAATGCCTATTGTGGGTCTATTATCAGACAATACCTGTCCGTCCGACAACCAGTCCCAACCAAGACTGCCTTCGCCTTCATGAATGGTGTCATGAACCTCCACCTCGTAAACATCCGACCACAATATGATTACGATTTAGACAACATCATGCGGTACAATGATTGCATAAACTATGTACAACGCAAAACAGTTAGACTGGCCAACATGATATTTGAGATTCCATTCACTAAAATATCTTTGGACTCTTTAAACGCCAACGCACATAGAAGTATTCTTAGAATCTGGGGGGACATGAATCTCAAAATCAAAATAGCAAAAATAGTCCAAAAACCGGTTCCTAGACTTAGAAGAGTAACCAGGTAACACACCCCAAACGCGCTTTGTCTTCCATTGTTACCGAGAAACGTTTCTAGGTAGTCAGAATTCGATCGTTACACATAGTGCACGTTCTCGGTGCTCTCTTAAATCGTAAACTTCTGAGTTAGTTTTTCTGACCATTGAGTTCGTTTTGATATTTGATAGTGATGGACTGTGATAAAGCAGGTAAGATACTATAAAAATGTCTTTAAATAATTACGATAGAGTAATATTAACACTTAGAATAACAGTATTAAATAGACTCATAATTCTGCTTTGAATTTCGTATTTTTTTTTAACTTTGTGAAAGTTTATGTATCGGGATAGATCGAGCTATAATTTTTAGTTGGTGCGTTACTTAAGATTATTACCTTTAAAATGACACTTTGATCACGTCCGGACTTGTCCGGATGCCGGTTATAGAACCATTTAAAGCGATCAAGGTATCATTGAAAAAATAATTAAAAAAATTACTTTTTATTACAAAGTAGTTTATTTGTGTTTCCTTTTGTTTTAGATTCACAAGGTGGGTCTGGCGTAAGGGTTGTGACCAAGCAATACCTATTCGACCGAATGAAAAACGTTGATTTACCAGATTTAGATGCGAAATTGGACTTTTTGAAAGAACAACTGCTGTCCGAGAAATCTTTCAATGAAGACCAAATTGTAAGAATGAAAGTTAGATTTGCTCATTTCAAGTCTGAATTGAAACAAAGATGGGTCAAAGCTCATTATCACGAAGATGTGTTTCTGAAAAACAATCAAACATGGCTCGCAGGGACCTTTGAAATTCCGAACACTGATGCTTTTCAAAAGCGACCTGGCAGACCATCCAAACCATTTGATGAAGTATCTGAAAGGAGTAAAGGCGTAAGACAGAGGAGCTCCGGTCAACTTTTGAAAAGGATGTAATTTTACATGCTGCTCAAGTGGAGTTGGGAAAGAGTGGCAAAAGAGATGCCTCCACTGTACTTAGGGATATCACTAGTTCCCCTAAAAGAGCCTCGAAATACAAAAGAGCGTATCAAACTAAGAAGTCTAATAAAGAACAAACTCCACTTACACCGATGCAAGCTCTACAAATGTTCATCGATGCCGACTTGACCCAAGGGTAATATGAAATAATACGAAGAACAAATAAGAAGTTTTTCCCATGCTACAGTCGCATACAAGATGCCAAAAATTTATGCTATCCACCACCAGAGTCCTGTACTATAACAAGTACCAATGCTGAAGCTCAGTTACAGCCTTTGATGGATGTTACAGTCAAGAGATTGTTTGAACAAATAGAAGATGCATTGATGACACTAAAGGAAAATGAACGCGAGTCATTAACTCTGATAGTTAAATGGGGTTGTGATGGATCTCAACAGTCTCAATACAAACAGAAATTACACAGTGACTTCACCGACGCAAACCTGTTTCAAAGTTGTTTTGTACCCTTACAATTAGTTTGCGAAGGTAACAAAATACTGTGGGAAAATAAAACGCCATCTTCGCCTCGATTTTGTCGCCCATTAAGATTCAGATTCCTAAAAGAGACAGTTGACGTCATCGAGTAAGAAATCAGTTACATCAATGAAGCTATTAACTCCTTAGTACCAACTGAAATACAACTTCAAGACGCAAAATATTTAACAAAACATAAATTTATTATGACTATGGTGGATGGAAAAGTGCTAAATGCTGCTACAGGGACTACATCTACAAGCAGGTGCTATATTTGCGGGGCAACTTCTAAGGAGTTTAATAGATTAGATTTCACAAAAGATGTTAACTTCAAAGCAGTTGAATTCGGCATATCGGTTCTACATGCAAGAATACGAATCTTTGAATCCATTCTTCATTTAGGATACAAATTACCGGTAAAAAAATATAGAGAGAGAAAAAGTAAAGAAGAAAAAGCACTTGAAGAAGCAAGAAAAGAACATATACAAGAAAGGTTTCGCGCCGAAACTGGGCTTATTGTTGATATGCCCAAATCAAATGTAGGTAATACCAATGATGGCAACACCAGCAGAAGATTTTTCGACAATCCGAGGTTAGCTTCCGAAATAACTGGAATCGATTATGACTTAATTTACCGGCTGAAAGTAATTTTGGAAGCAATTTCAAGTGGGCACAAAATAGATCCAGAAAAATATGAAGAGTATGCTCAAGAAACTACACGCCTTTACGTTGAAAAATACAACTGGCACCCTATGACGCCTACCCTTCACACAAGGTACTAGTGCATGGTGCTGTAATAATAGAAAAGGCGCTATTACCGATAGGACAACTATCTGAAGAAGCGGCTGAGGCTCGAAATAAACATTTCAGGACTTATAGACAAGATTATGCTAGAAAGTTTACTAGAGAGGCTTGCAATCAAGATGTCTTTAACCGCCTTCTTTTAAGTTCTGACCCATTGTTGAGTAGTAGGCGTCAGCTAAACGCCCATGAAGATAAGAGAGAATTCTGCAAATTCTTTAGCACAACTGGAGCTGGAGGATGGTACGCTTATAAAGTTGCCTCTTCCAGCTCCGGATCATTTACAATTTGTGGCGAGATACAGGAAGAAATTGCAGCGCAAATCGTATTCCATGGTATTTTTGGGACATTTAAGGAAGATTTATCTATTCTAGCCCAAATTACGAATGTAGCAAAGTGGTTTACTCGTGAAGAAATGGGCGGTTGTTTCAGACAGTCAGGAAACAGTAGTTGTAATACTAAGATAAGACTTCCTGAGGTGCGCTATTACTCAAAGATGTCCTGCGCAAATCAAACTGGACTTTTGTCGGGTGTGTATAACCAGGTAGTTACAGTTCCATGTTTTAGTGGCCAAAGAAAACATCTTTTTGACGCTTCTTTTTTCGAACATATAAAGAAAAAGCGTATTATAAGTAACACGGGGAAGACACTTGCTCAGATAATTAACATCCTAACTACAACTTTAGAAGAGCTCCATGACAGGTTGAAAAAGGATAATGGAAAATATGAAATGGGATGATGAACTAGATAATGAACAATGGACAGTTTTTCAGGCCTGGTTGAAACAGTTACTTGTCATTCGAGAGCTCAACATACCTAGGAGTTATTTCAGTCAAATCGTCTATACAAGGTAGATGCGACATAGCTCTCTTCACCGCGGTTGAGTATTTTTTCCTATATATTCCTTCACTCCTGAGCATGCAAATCCATGCGGTCATAGGACCCAGACTCTGCACGATGGAGGACCTTCACTCTGGTGGAAACGAGGTGCCCTCAAGGAGGACGTGATGCGCACCTGAGAGACCATACTTGGCGACAGGAAAGCTCTTATGTATTCCGTCAACTTTGGTTATTGGCATGTTATTGTGCCCAAGTCTGAGTTCGTTGACGCGGAGAGCATATGCTGAAAACATATCCAAGTATGGTCCCATCAATGAAGACCTTCTAGTAGATCCGGACACATTAAAACCGATAGAAGATGCAAAGAAACCAAAGGTAGATCTAAACCCAAGTAAGAAATAGCACTGTCTGAAAGCAATAGTTACTATGCATGAAAAATTGATAGAAAAAGTCTTTGGAGGCAATAGGTATAGAGATGGGACAGAGATGGATGTAGATGTGGCCCCTGTGGATGTCAGGAAGGAGGTCGCTTTCAATATAACGGTGGGTAACCATATCACTAGTATTATTTTCACCGCACACAATGTTGCAAGACAACAAGTTAAGAACAGAGAGACAAATATGATAAAGAAGACTGAAAAGACCTTCAAAATACATTACAACGGGGCGGACTATCCCATTTCGAATGAGGAAGTATCCAATTTATGGATGACATGTACCAAGGAAAACAATCTGGAGTACAAAGACTTTTCTATGGAGGACGAGGCGAACTGGTACGGGACGATGGGACCATACTTGGATATGTTTTCAGCATATGCTCTCCGCGTCAACGAACTCAGACTTGGGCACAATAACATGCCAATAACCAAAGTTGACGGAATACATAAGAGCTTTCCTGTCGCCAAGTATGGTCTCTCAGGTGCGCATCACGTCCTCCTTGAGGGCACCTCGTTTCCACCAGAGAGAAGGTCCTCCATCGTGCAGAGTCTGGGTCCTATGACCGCATGGATTTGCATGCTCAGGAGTGAAGGAATATATAGGAAAAAGTACTCAACCGCGGTGAAGAGAGCTATGTCGCATCTACCTTGTATAGACGATTTGACTGAAATAACTCCTAGGTATGTTGAGCTCTCGAATGACAAGTAACTGTTTCAACCAGGCCTGAAAAACTGTCCATTGTTCATTATCTAGTTCATCATCCCATTTCATATTTGATTTCCAAAGATTTTGTAAAATAATTTTGCCTTTCATAGTAATCGGTGCAAGGATTCCGAAAACATCATAAATTGACATGACAATTTTTAATAGTTCTCGCTTTGTAGGTCTTTTTCTGAGACTACTGATACTGATACTGATGTTATACTGGTTATGATTTGAGTCTCAAACACATACCTGAAGAAATAATTAAAGTGAAACGCTATGGTGTTTTATTCACTTGTATGACTATAAGAGCAATCCACATCGAGCTAGCTGCTAACCTTACGAGCGACTCCTTTATAATGGCCTTACGCCGCATGGCTGCGAAAAAAGGCTGGCCAAAGCTTTTGTTGTCAGACAATGCGACCAACCTACGCGGCGCTGAAAAAGAGCTCCGAAAATCATTCAAAGCCTTACAGGAAGAGTCATAAACTGAGTTGGCAAATAAGGGCGTTAATTGGAAATTTATTCCCCCAGTTAGTCCACACATGGGTGGATGTTGGGAGAGACTAATAAAAAGTGTAAAAACTTCACTTTACATAATCCTAAATGAACGGGCTCCGCGAGAAGAAGTACTTCTGACTGTACTTGCAGAAGTTGAAAATATAGTGAACAGCAGACCTCTCACTCATGTTTCAGTGCAATCGGACTCTCAAGAAGCGCTTACACCGAACCATTTCTTGTTAGGATCATCATCAGCATTACCTACTCCTGGCATATTTGACGTTGGTGACATTCACCTGCGAAAACAGTGGCAAACAGCTCAAAGATTAACTGACATGTTCTGGTCAAGGTGGTTAAAGGAGTATCTGCCCACGCTCATGCCTCGAAAAAAGTGGCAGCAAGAAGGCACTCAACTAGAAACCGGTGACGTTGTTGTGCTTGAGCCAAATCTCCCAAGGAATGTCTGGTTAAAAGGCATCGTTCAGAAAACTTTTCCAGGAGTGGATGGGCGAACAAGAGTGGTAGAAGTCCGCACAGCCAACGGTCTACTGACTAGACCTATAGTCAAAGTGGCCCCGTTTTTAAAAAGTCAATAATTATGACACGCCATGTGTATTGCACTACTTATCTCCGTGCAATGGGGGGGGGGGAGAATGTGGACGATGGACCTAATATAATAATATGTATCTTTTATCTTAAATATCATTATATATTAATTTTATTATATATTTATATATTATATATTACACACATTATATATTTACATACATTATATATTTATTATTTAATATCATTATCTATAATAATATGTATCTTTTATCTTTTGTCTATGTTTCCTGTTTGTATAATACCGTTGTCAATTAGACAGTGATGAGAAAAAATAGACTAACTACGTGACACCACCAACTCTGGAGTTTTCCTTATCACCAGCGCCCACAAATATCATAACAAGTAAAAAATGTGTTTTTTATTCTCTTTAGGCTAGTTAGATTCCAATTAGACAAAAAATAATTTTAAACTCCCAGATTTCGAAAATACTTGTATGTGCAACGGCCCTGGCATTACAACAGTCCCATACAGATACCTATGGAACCTAATATGGAAATCTCTACTGACAATTATGGTGCTATGCGCCGCATACTATTTCGCCCAGCCATATTTAACCCACACGAGTTCTACTACTACGCACAAGGTTGTACCACCACCACAGCAGCCTATCAACCGACACCGACCAAATATCCTGGAAGAGTATAATCCAAAACTATTCCGAAACACTAAAATATGGAATAGATTCAAGCGCAAATGCACTCCATGGAGTTATGAGGAGTATATCGACTCTATGGACAGCGAAAGTTGAAAAATTTTCCTCAAAGCGAAGATTTTATCAGCGCGTCTATCAGTCAATTCAAAATGGACGAAGAATCTCGAGTGGCGTTACTCCTTTCACAAAGCTCGAGAAAATGGCAACAAATAAATACAAAGCTCTAAGACTTATACAGGCACACAATCCTTCATCCAATCTCGCTTACGGTCGCTACATCAAACCACTTGAGCGAGCTCTCAAACACAACATACATTTCGGCAAGGGCACTTATGATGACATCGGGCGAAAAGTTAGCCTATTATATAAACGTCACAAATACTACACTGAGGGAGACCATAGCTCCTTCGATGCTCACGTTACAAAAGAAATGCTACGACTATGCCATGAATTCTACCAATGATGCTATCAGCAAGACCTGGAACTACGCAAACTATGCAAAAAGACAATACGAAAGTATTTTAAACAGTTTTAATATTTTCAGTGCATATTAAAATAAAATTTTAAATCCTATCACAGACTAGAAATTTCCAAATAAAATTAAATTTGCATTAGTATTAGCTTAGTCATTTAAAACAATTTTTGTTGTCCTGCCAGCATAGTATATTTAATTAATAAAATTCATACATACATTCATTTCTGCTTATGGACAATATTGTGTACTGTTTCCCTCATATCTAACCATGTTTACTTTACCGACAAACCTCTGCATACACTTTCGACGCTTAAACTATTCCAATTCGGCAGTCATAATACTATTTCAAGCACTACTTCTCATAGGACAGGTAAAGCATCAAAGTAGAAACAATCGTAATGAAATTTTATAACTTGCATATATGAGTAAAGCTTATAAACATATTCTAGTGTACTTTTAGGAGATATTAAATTGAACTTCTATTATAAAGTGTATGATTAAAATATTGTACATATATTAATTGAAAAGATTTGCTTGTCAACGGTATTATAAGTATTTCTAGATTAGCAAAAAAGCGTAGAAAAATCGAAAGTGTTTTATTATAACTGGCAACTGAATTGAAATATTCATTAATTAAGTATTCCTTTTTTGTGAACTAAGCAAATATAAATATAATAAATTTACGTAATATATTTTATCCGATTTGCCCAACTACATCATTTTACACATCTGTAATGAATGTCTGAACAAAATAACAGTTTTGGCTAAATAAATCCCATGATTATATAATTTTCCATCATTTTTCTTATTAGTTAAGTAGTAAATTTATAACTTAACATGTCATACAACATATCTATATTTACACTTACAATTACTACAAAATTACAGTAAATCTACACAAGTTCATCACTATTTTACAAACCAATACTCGTAATGATATGTACAATTTACTTATTACATACATAAGACTTCATTGTGTTTATGTATAAGCCAGCAAATTATGGTGTTGCCATATTCGAGATAAAGTAACAACGATAAATAATACAGATGATTTAATTTCCAACAAAAAGGTCTTTATATGTAAAAAAACCTAGTCTTTTAATATTCCTCCCATTATAATATCGAATCCTATAAGACATTTTATCACTTGATTTTGATTTGTTATATTTTCACGCAAATAATATATGTACTTTCATTATACATTTGATTGATTTTACATCCATTTAAAAAAAATTATAGTTCATCTTGTCACCATATTACTATCAACAAAACCGACAAGTTAAAATAACAAAACTTAAATGCATATTTCAAACTTTCTGCAAATTAAGTCCTGATGAGATAATTTCAATGTTTTAAAGATGCTATACACCATATGTGCTAATTGACAGCGCTCATTTAACAAATAGATTGTTCGTCGTATAGTTTTAGTCAGAAGGCACAAGTTTTTAAATTGCTGAAAAAATTATGTATGCCTTTCTATAAACGACAATGGATTAGTTTATTAATTTCATAATTAAGTCATTAAACTTCGAGCATATTATGGTTATTATAACATGATACTTTTTAATTTAAACTAAACATAACAACGGAGCTTTATATTACAAAATTTAAATAGTGACTCAGACAACTTTTGATTCCGTTTGATTTTAGCACAAGTAAATATGCATTTTAAGTAAAAAGATCATACATAAGGCTTCGATGGGCTTCTCAATCCATAGGCTGTACTTGTACTACTGGGTTGGACGTGTTCAATGCTATTTCGTACTTGATTAGTCCGCCTCCACGCCCCGTTGACAACACTAGACCTCCCACTTCTTTGACATCAGTACTGCAATACAAAGAATTTGGTAGATAAGACACAAATCACTACATAGTATAAAACAAAGTCGCTTTCTCTGTCCCTATGTCCCTTTGTATGCTTAAATCTTTGAAACTACGCAACGGAATATGGTGCGGTTTTTTTTAATAGATAGAGTGATTCAAGAGGAAGGTTTATATGTATAATAACATCCATTAAATAGTGGAGTAGGCTATATATTTTATACCCGTGCGAAGCCGGAGCGGGTCGCTAGTATTACATAAATAGTCAACCATATGTGAATGTATATGGACTCTTATGTCAAATTTGGTGCTGCCAACCTAGTGTAACAATAAAATTGGGTAACCATTCGTAATTACAGTGAGTAAATACAGTCACACCTTTGACTATCACAAACGGATCACTATTTACAAAACATTGTATTGTTTTATAAATACTATGTATTATATCATGGCGGTACGATCACTCCTATTATCGCTTACTAGTAATCTCGAAAATAACAATTTTATTCTCCACCTATCCTTTAAAACGACGACCGACGACCTCCGTGGCGCGATCGGTTAGACACCTGAACGCTAATCGTGGGGTCACGGGTTCGATTCCCGCTGGAGGCAGAGTTGAGAACAACGCTTTTCTACTGCTTTCCAGTCTGGTTGTTGATTATATATGCTATATATGTATTTATCTATGTATATATTTGTTAATAGCGGCTGTAGCCCAGTGGGTAAGACCTCGGACTTCGTATGAGAAAAGGTCCTAGGTTCGAATCCCGACTCTGGCATGTACCAATGAATGAAATTTAAAATGTGTTTTTCATTTACGTACATAATTTACAGTCGCTAACGGTGAGGGAAAACATCGTGAGGAAACCTGCCTATCCCTCAGGATAGGTAATAGTCAGTGCCTATATACGGCGATATGGTTCACTACCTATCACGTTGGGTGCTGTCTATCTAGTGATACGCGGGCTTCGAATGACCCATACCTAACAAGCCTTCGAAATTTCGGAGATGGGCATTCAAGCCTCTGACTACCCCGCCATAATAAAAAAGGGAGTGTGTATACACAAGTCGTGAAGCGTATGTATGTTTTATGTTTTTATATTTGTTAAATATACGTTGTCTAGTACCCTTAACACAAGTCTTAAATGTACTTACCAAGGGGCTAGTTTAATTGGTGTAATAATGTCCAAATATTATTATATTATATATAAAACATCTCCCACAGATTATCCCTACGAGACCTCGTATCCTTTAGTCCCATCTCACCTGTGCCTCTCCTGCTTGGGCTGGATCTGCTGCGTGCCAATAGTCTTGCCGTCGCGGCCTATGATGTGTACTTGGGAACCGACCAGCTGCCGCCGCGCCGTCATAGAACCCAGCACTATCTGGTTACCAATAACCTGACCCGAGCGATTCGTCACCTGGAATAATAATAATAATTAGAAACACATTGACATACACAGACAGGAAATTAAAAAAAGAGAAATGGAGTTTATACAAGTAAGTTATTAAATCCTACATGTGCCTGTCATTGCCCAATGAAATGGTCCCAGCTCAACATATAGAATGTATGTTAGCAGTATGTATGTTAGGAAAGGTTGAGTTAAACAGGGGACCAAGTCTACTAATGCATTTTAGCACAAACGCAGTTCAATAACAGATCAGTAATGGTGTGAAGTTGGTAGTGGATGACCAAAAGTGTCAAATTTCACCATTTCAATCGCCATAAGTGTCAAATTTCGTTTAAAAATGGCGATATTTGTCACTTTTGATAATGCACTACTATCTTCACTATTACTGATCTGATATTGAACTGATATTTTGCAAAAAGCATTAGTGCCCCAGAAAATATAGCGTATTAATTTTCGTGTATGGAAGGAGACAATATTTCACAGTAGGCATGAAAAGATAGTCATAGTAATGTGTCTTCTTGCTTACAATCTCATTGTAATAACAATGTTGACAAGTTACAAGCCTATCACCCAATAAATTCCTTTAATATCTACGACTTTATTCAAGTCCTTCAATATTCTGTGGTAAAACATTTTATTTGCATTCTATTTACATCTGAGATAAAGATGCGACGTACTGCTTTTGTTTTATTATCTATCACTATTTATCTGTATCTATTTACTACCTTCGCAATTGCTGAGATGGTAACTTGAACCTCTGAATACCCCGCAAAGGTTAATGGTCGTGAATGCGTTTGTCTTTTATTTGTCTATTTATCTAATTACAAATTGACCTGTTAACCCCTTGACTTTAAACATCATTTCACCTGCTTATCTACAATTTAACTTGTCACTACTATCACTACATAGTATTAAACAAAGTCGCTTTCTTTGTCCCTATGTCCCTTTGTATGCTTAAATCTTTGAAACTACGCAACGGATTTTGATGCAGTTTTTGTTAATAGATAGAGTGATTCAAGAGAAAGGTTTATATGTATAACAACATCCATTAAATAGTGGATTAGGCTATATATTTTATACCCGTGCGAAGCCGGAGCGGGTCACTAGTAACTGTATATAACTTGACTTAAACCCACGATTCCCCACCCCGAGCGCTGACCACTATAGTATATTCGCATTAAGAAAATAATGACGTCATCATGTTCCCGCAATTTAACCAATGAGACGTGACAACGGTTGTCTGCGATTGGTCAATGTGACTTAGTTTACTATTAACTAACGTCTAATTGGTCAGTTTACCCTCTGAATAGCATGACGTCACTATTTACTTAACGCGAATAGCCTATACAGCCACTGACCTGTATCAAGGCAGGCTGTTGATGCTCCTCCATGTCACCCATGGTGGTCTGATGCACCTGGTGGACTTGCTGGGTCACTTGCTGCACTGTCTGCGACTGCTGGGTCTGCTGTTGCTGTTGTTGGGGCTGCTGCGCGGACTGTAAAAAATAATGATAATAATAATATTTGGACATTATTACACCAATTGAACTAGCCCCTTGGTAAATTCATTTACGACTTGTGTTAAGGGTACTAGTCAACGTATATTTAACAAATACATACATATTATACATAGAGAGAGAGATGAGGTTAAAGTCTTTGAATTAGGAATAGAATAGCGTGATATGTAGGTTTCCTCGGTAATATTTTTCGTGTTAGCTGGGACGAAAAAGTAATGATCACATGCCGTTATTCCTTGTACGCCGTACGAAGTCTTGAACCTCTGACCACTACCTTATCTATTTATAAAGTGTTAATTTCTGTTTTGTTTCCTTAATAAATAAATAAATATAGCCGTGAATGTGTCAACAGCAATGTGACCTTCCGTTTCATAGTCAATGTAATCCAATTGGATACAACGACAATTGCTTAGGAAGTAGGTACTGGTTGAAGTAATTAATTGATGCTCACATTGCGGTTAGGCAAGTCCATGTGTTGTCTCTGATGGAGAAGAAGATGGTTCTTCTGGAAAAAGGCTTTGCCGCACTGGTCGCACACGTGTGTCCGCAACGTGCAGCCACCGTCTGGATGCCTTTAAAGAGAAAAACAAAGCATTTGCTACAAAGTTTGTGTTTTTGTTGCTTCACATTAGTTTAGATCATACTTTATCTACATCAAACCTATTACAATCGATAACTAGCCTCACATCTAATCAGCAACAGCTATACTTGGCTATTGAATCCCACAATAGCACGAGAGAAAGTGTACTAATTTACTTTTACAAACACTAGTCATTACTCACCTCTTTTGATGCGCTAGCAACCCGTGTTTCGCAGCAAAACCTCGGCCGCATTCCATGCAGAAGTGGACTTTGGGCCGTGGCGATGGGTTGTGATTCTGTTGAAGTGCATAGCAATATTAGAATATTACCTACAAATACTATATTATACTGGCAGATAGACGCTGTATTGAAAAAGGGTGACGTTAGAAGCACCTATAACCGGCGACTGTGTATGAGAAGATGTATGAGTGTTAATGAAGCGATAGTGGTCTGTCAGGATCGGGACAAATAGGGATCCGCGATCTCTGCCTACCCCTCTACAGGGAATCAGGTGTGATGTGTATGTATGTACCTACAAATACTAGAAGCATTAGAAATTGCATATTCTATTATATTATACGGAAATATTGTAACGATTACGCTTATGCATTGAAAATGTTGTATGGATGTCAACGAACTGAACTGATTTGGCAGGATTAGGAATAATGTAGATACACTCTTTCGTGTAACCTTTTATTGAAAAACGTATATAAATCAAGACCAGGTGTAAATTACAAATACGTTTAGGGTGAAAAACTATTGCATATAGGGTTAAAACTCACCGTAGCTATGACCTGCGTATGAACTACATTATTCGGAGTTGATTGAATAATAATCCCTTGATCTGAAACAAAAAATACATACAATCATTAAAAACGTTTCAGCTAAGTTAAGTGTTAAGTGTTAAGTTAAGGATAAATGTTAGGTCAGCAATAAACCTAACATTTATCCCATAGTGTACTAGTTACATTACGACGTAATATCGTCCGTGACTCTCCATTTTTCTAAGTAACCTCAGCAATCACATTTACACATTCCATACAGTTACCCATTCACACCTGGCAGCGCACAGTCGACGCTGAGTTGAGAGCGGCTGGGTTGAGTTGGAGGGACGCGGAGTGCAAGGCACAGGATAGGAGCGGTTTGCGACGTCTCACGAAGGCCCTCTGTACTACTGGGGTACCATAGGATGCTGATGATGATGAACTAACTAAAACCCTATACATGTTCCTTAACAGCTGGTTATCTTTACTTACTGTGCTGTTGCGTAGCGGCTGCGACGAGGCCGGGCTGCAAGGCTGCCGTGAGCGCGCACAAATCCGTCACACACGTCCGGTCGCCTGCGTGCAGTCTCACGTGCAATGATAGTGCTTCCTGGAGATCATATAATATATATCATATATAAGATTGATTTATAATAATTAATTAGTTAAGGTTTTTTTATATATATTTTTCATGGGTGCGGTCTATTTGGTAGAAACTTGATACTCCGAAACCTATTTGGGATAACTGACTTCGCAGAAACTTCTTTAGTCGATCATTTATTAGGCATAAAAAATATTTGACATAAATATTTTAAGGCATAATGTGCTTATGACCGAATTTAGAATGGCATACATTTAAGATAGTAGAATTTTTATTGGCATATTTATCTTTGGCATAGTTAAAATTTTGTATAATATCATTTAGCATAACGTTCATTTAGAGTACAGATTATTTGGCATAATTTGACTAGGCATACTATGAAGATCATAGAATTTCAATTAGAATAATATAGATTGGGTTACTTTCTTCTTTAAAAATGCGTAGGTTAGGTTAGGTTAGAACTGTGACCTCTTATGTCCAGAAATGAACATGCTCTCATGGGCAAGGATATAAAAACCAAATAATTATCATTAAATCAACTTTTATTTATTACAATTACTAAAAAAAAACAATTAAATTAATCAGAAAATAAAATTATACTAATCTTATATTAGCTCCTATTGCTTTAAGGTACCCACATTCTGTGTAATCCGATTGATTATTTATAATATTTTGAAGACGATTTGTTTTATTTAATGTTTTCCTTTTTTTGGCTGGTGGTGGCGCGCCGAAACTTAATTTATCTATTTCTATAGTAGAATATTTTATTTTTTTGATCAGTTGATTTGATATATTATAAAATCCCACATGATTCGCGCTCACAATTTTATTTATTCTGTGATGCCACGATTCAGCAGAATTTTGTGTTCTAGGGATATTCTGGTCAAATAAATCTTTTGTACTCCAGTGGCTAGGCTGATATTTTGGAGGCGAAGAAATTGTTCCCCAGATGTAATTATCGCTAAACCAATGTGCAATAGTTTTCGCCTCTGGGGATATCGTTTTGAGCCATTCATCGTAATACTTTGGTATATCATTAGGCGATAAGTAAGAAAGAGCAAATAAACATTTCATCTCCATAGCAAAATTAGTATCGTTACCGTATAGTTTTTGAAAGCCACTTTTCTGTATCTTTCGGTATATGATTTGCCCTAAATGGAAATTGCATCCTTTGATTATTACATTATCGAAATAATTTTTAAAACTGATTTGGGGCGCTTGTTCGAAGTCCATTATTATATATCGCGGTGATAAATCTATATTAGCGGATGCACAACATTCTAATAACATTTCAATTAACTTATCATAGCTAGCTTTATCCTTATTAGTCATGAGTGCATGTACCATCGGAAATGTTGTGTTATGTACAGATCCATGTATTACATACAGTTGTTGGAATATTTTCGGAACGATTTTGAATGTACCATCTGCAAGCCAATATTTGGGTGTGCTTAAATGTTGTAACATTTTTTTTGTAGTAAACATAACTATCCGACGTCCGTTGTTTAATTGATCTTGTATAATGATTTCATTCTCCAAATAATCACATCGTAAATGGTTCATATCAAGTTGAAATTCTACTGTTTCTGGTTCAATAATAGGATGTTTCCCTTTTTTCTTATTTCTGTAAATAGCTTGCCTTAAATTTTTTATTGTTGGTAAATGTGCTGAAATCACTTCTGAAGTTGTAGATATGCAATCGTTTATTATTTGACATGGTTTTTTCTCAATATTATTAATGGATTCTTCTTTAATCGAATTCATAATGTCAGCAACTTTGGACCTTATCACATCAGGGTCATGATTATGGTTAACCATTTTTTTACTTATTAATGTATGTATATTAGTTTCATTGTTGCATATGGTGATTATTCGTTGATTGCAATTATATGTTTTGTTCCGGCTCATTTCACATAACCAATAGTATTTATTATTTTGCACTTTGTTTCTTTCGTAAATAAATCCATCCATATCTAATTTAATTCCACCTTTGCTTGATTTAAACACTTTTAAATCACTTTCTACTGAATTTTCCATATTTAATATACTTTAACTTGTTTTGATCAACACAATAACACAATATCGATATGACAACTAAGGGTACAACTAATAATGATTCATGTGATTACTACCTCCAACAAATAGCAATAGTAAAAATGATAACGCCTGATTAGAAAAGTGTTGCAATAATCATAAAAGATGATTCTTGCTGTAAGCATTATGCGAAATGATGGTTCTACTTTTAAATAATTATGGATAAGAAATATATGCCAAAAGATGAATCTGGTTTTGAACTTTCTGCGATGTGATGATTATACATTGTGATTATTATGGATACCAAAATTATGCGTACAGATAATTCTGACTTACAGAATTATGGGTTTCAATGTATGCTAAATGAGTTAATGCCAAACGATATTCTGCGAAAAGAGGTTTATGCTATTAGTTGTTATGCAATATAAAATTATTACTTGAAAAGTTCTACTATAATAGGTGTACCCATTTTTCATAAATGTCTTACTCGATTGCATTAGGTTAAACCTGTAATGATCGATGTATGTGGAAGAATGAATAAATAAATAAATAAATATTTAAGAATTATTCTTATCTTACAATGAGATAATGGTTATCTTTGCCTATCCTATGATATTGCTTCTATGCTGTGAGCCCTTTGTTCCTGATGAGAGAATATAGGAACCAAGATAACTATCCTAAGTAGGGAAGTGTATGTCTACATATATGTGTGCACATCATCAAAGAAGGGGAACTAAATATTATGTAATCTTTGTAGTTTTTCAGGCTGTTGATTGGGACAAAATATTAAATGTTTTTTTTTTTTATAATAGGTAACGGAGTTACCTTTGAATAAAAAGGTAAGTAATAAAAAGTAGGTTACGTAGGAGCATCATTTGGGTCTCCACATAATGCCTAGACTTACATAGATGTTTACATTATAATAAAGTGACACACCAGGAAGATTAACATTTTTGCTATCATTTATCATACAGATATTTCCCTTTCTGGTTTGACAAAACCCTCAGAGACACGATTTGTCCATGTCTACTTTTTAGTATACAGATATATATTCTTTTTATTTAAACTTTACCTTAGTATTAAAACAGGATCCACATTCTTGACACGAGTAGCCCGTCGGTGATTTCTCAGGAATAGCCAACTGGTCGTTGCAGATTACCTGCAATTTTAATTAAGACATATTTTGATGCTAGCACATGGACCCTGAATATGCAGCAAGAAGGTTTACGAACAAAAGTTAGTATTTAAATACTCTCAACATACATTATAATAATACAAGGAGCCTTCTTGAAAAACATACTCGCAACAAAAAGATAAGTATCCCATATACGTACACTAAATATCTCAGCAAACACATATTCGATTCGATTCATTCTAACGATAAATCGAAGCTAAAAGGAACTAGTAAAATGCTATTCACATGACAGGTTAGGATGGAACACAATATAAATATCACATTACCTGCACTATTTGTGGCTTGTAATCGTCCTGTTTTATGTCAATTGTTCTGTTGTTGATTATCGCTTGCGTTTGTTGTTGTTGTTGCTGCTGTTGTTGCTGCTGCTGTTGCTGTTGTTGTTGTTGCTGCTGCTGTTGTTGTTGTTGCTGAAATATAAAATAAATCGTCGTATAGATAAATGGTGGGAATGAAAC
The DNA here is from genome assembly GCA_030578115.1 of Leucoptera coffeella. Taxonomy (NCBI): domain Eukaryota; kingdom Metazoa; phylum Arthropoda; class Insecta; order Lepidoptera; family Lyonetiidae; genus Leucoptera; species Leucoptera coffeella. The sequence continues at coordinate 76,025 of JAMBLF010000597.1, read as the reverse complement.
AATGTAATCCGTCGCCTCATACCACAGAAAGAACAGGCCGGAAAGAACAGCTGGTAGGTAGCATTATTTAGTCAGGCTAGCACGGGTATGGTGTGTTATATGATAATAAGTTTAAAATAAATGTGAGAAAAGCAGTGACGTGTTTACCTTCTATACGCGCTCGTACTCACTCACTTCTATACAAATAAGTAAATGTGAGTAAAGCTATGAATATAGTTGGGCCGAAATACTACAACGAAAGGTCGCTGTTGGTACAAATTGCCAGAGGGCGAATGGGAAACACTAATCTTTCACGGAGATTGGATCGGGAATAGATATACCAGGATAGTTCACGAGCTCGATAGCTGGATTAATTTATTTGATTTTTATTGCGAATTCGCTGCTTCCATGCAGCGCCGATTCGATACTAATTGTCACGACGTATATATGGAAGGAAGTAAGGGCGAGGTAATGAAAGTGTTGCCAGGAATTGAAAGGTTTGCGTAGCCAATAGTAATAATCTATATATACTCGTCTGCGTAGTGTGAAGTACAAAACAGTATGTATAAGAAGCTTAACGGGTGTGAGAGAAGCAAGAGCGATTTGTCAGGATTATTCCACCTATTCCGCTGGGGACGTAGAGGCGTGTATATGCACTCACGTGTTGGTTCTGCTGCTCCTGTCGTTCGCGCTCCTCCATGCAGTGGTTGGGTCCTTTGATGTGATTGGTGAGCTCCGATTTCGACTTAAACGCCTCGCCGCACTCGAGGCAGGCAAACACTTTCTCGCCCGTGTGTTGTCTGGAAGAAAGAAATTATTAAATAAACTTACGGTTTACTTTCTTAGGGTGATTATGACCAAGCAAACAAATATGTAAAATAAAAATAAAATAAAATTCCTTTTATTCACACTAGACGCAGTAACACATATAGAGAAAAGAATTAATATATAATAATTTACATTTATGGATTTGTCTCAGCTAATGTTGACTGTGTGAAATTCACACTGCCAACGCTGATATTCCGACAAACCCTTAAGAACATATGTGATGGAATTATTATGGAACATTAGTGACCTGTTTATTGAACATAGGATGAAAACCCGACTTCGCTTGTCCGCGTTTCTGGAATGATAGTCGCTACCCAAGCCGCCTTAGCCATATTGGCAACCGCGGTTTGTCTGAAAGCCTTTATAATCTATAGAAATACTCCATTTTTTTTATATTTCGTTAATACGTTTTAATCTTTTCCTTAGACGAAATTATTGTATATATGCTGAGCTGGGACCATTTCACTGCGCAATGACATGCACATGTAGGATTTAATAACTTACTTGTATAAACTCCTTTTCTCTTTTTTAATTTCCTGTCTGTGTATGTCAATGTGTTTCTTTGAATAAAGCTTATTATTATTATTATTAATACAAATTCGTAACCTGTATTTACACACTATACTACATCTAAAACCTACTTCATATGCGATATAAGCGTCCTTCGTTGCAGGAACTCCTTAGAGCAAACGGGGCAAGAATGAGGGACCTTGCCATGCACCCGCCCATGGTTCACCAGCTGGAACTTCCTGGCGAAGGACACTCCGCACTCCTGGCACACGAACGAGGTCAGCGAGCCGTGGAACCGGCTGTGCATCACTAGGTGTTCCTGGAATTGGTGTAAAGACGGTTCAGAGACAAAATATAAGGGTAAGGGAAATAAACAATAATTTTAGTTTTACACACATCACATGTTACATCAAACAATCAATCAGCCTGTGTCAGTCCACTGCTGGACGTAGGCCTCCCCAAGGTAACTCCACAAAACACGATCACTCGTGGCCCTCAGCCAACCACTACCAGCAACCTTTTTCAGGTCATCGGTCCATCTAGCAGCTAACATGTTACATATAAACATAATACTACCAACTTTTAGCAAAATATTTTAGAAATTGATTTAAATTAATTATTAGTACATTTTAGCTTCAAGTTATTTTCATATTTTCAACAAGCAACAGTTTGGTTTTTTTCAGTCGTCTATGGTGCGTCAACGAAGTCAGCAGCTCAGTGAAAGTTGAAAATACAAATAATTATTTTCGGCTGAATATTTAGTCAATTGTGATGCCAAGCTGGCTAAATATGTTCGCTTTGGGATAACATTTGGATCCTCAACTGGAACGAACCGAAGAATAAGGAAGAGAAGAATTGGAGCTTCGATTTCGTTTTTCTTCGGTTGTAGCGGCTGGCGGCGTTGATGTAACCATGGCGATGGAATAACAAGAAGTTCCAACGCCGGCATCAGTGTTTGTACTTCAGCCGACATAACCTTAGTGGTGAATGGCTTAATAAAGAATAAAAAAAAAACAGTTTGGTTTTACAAAGGGCCGATCAACAACAGATGCAGGGGTTGAAGAACGTCTCCATTCCTTAAAAACACTTTCCTGGCGTACAGGTATAATGTATATTCGATTTTAAGTACTACGCCTACGTTTATTATGAAGATTTTCCTTGGCTTAGTAATAAATCAGATCTTGTTGATTACCCTAAGTCACATAACTGCCAGATGGACCGATGACCTAAACAAGGTCGCTGGTAGTGGTTTGCTGAGGGCCACGAGTGATCGTGTTTTGTGGCGTTACCTTGGGAAGGCCTACGTCCAGCAGTGGACTGTCATAGGCTGATTGATTGATTGAAGTCACATAACACTGATGTTACTAATCTCAACTAACCTTCTGTGCGAAGCTTTCCCCGCATTCCGCGCAGACGTAGGGTCGCTCCCCGGCGTGGTACTTGCTGTGAGTTACCAGGTGGCGCTTCAGGGGAAAACCTCGGCCGCACTCGCCACAAACGAACGGCCGGTCTCGACTGTGCACCTGGGTTAAGATTCAATAGGTAAGAAACTGGCATATAAATAAAATTAGCAATTCCATAACTTAGAGAGTTAATACATTGTTATATGCATCTACTAATATCTTTATATAATTGCTTTTAGTTAGATAAAGAATTAGTAGTCATCAACAAAGGTTCAAGTGGTAAACTTCTAACTAGACAAGTCAAAATTTGTTATATCCATACCCATTATTATACATACTTTACAATAATACATTCATTCATATCACCTCACTGCAGCTTTTTCGCGTAATACAACTAGAATACTACTAGTCTCCCGAGCTATTAATGTAACCTTAACCCCAAGACTAAAGTTGACCAAGAACAGAGAGGTAATTAATATTTATTTACAACAAGATCATGCCTTACAGGGAAATCCCTAAAGCTATGCTAATAATCACATAAAATATTATATACTACTTATACTAATCTAATAACTTAGAATCTAATATAAACCAACTCACCCTAGAGTGCGTAACCAGGTGGTGTTTGAGGGTGAAAGCCATCTTGCACTCGTGGCAGCGGTAGGGCCGCTCCACCGAGTGCAGCAGCAGGTGCGTGTTGAGACAGTGCTTCCTGGCGAACGACTTGCCGCAGTGGACGCACACGTGGGGCCTTTCGCCTGGAAAAATTGAGTTATATATAAATAAATGTTCATGCTAGACTAGGACGTAAAGTTAGTTAGGGACTATAGTTCATTCGTGTTAAGAAAATAGTGACGTCATAATATCTCCACGAATTGACCAATGAGACGTGACAACGGTTGTCTGCAATTGGTCAATGTGACTTTTTTCCAATTTACTCACGTCTCATTGGCCAGTTTAACCTCTGAATATCATGACGTCACTATTTTCTTAACGCGAATGGACTATAGTTATATATGGAATCTTATGGACGATTGGCTAGCAACCTGTCACCAATATCCCATATGACAACAATACCTTAATATGCATGCTATAAAGTGACTTTATATCTCAAAAGTTCTGTCCACCCCGAAAGTGTGTAAAAGATGTGAATACATATATATATTCACACCTGCACGTCCCCAACAAGGTAGGCAGAGACTATCGATCTCCACCTGGAACAATCCTGGCAAATCTGTTTTGCTTCACTCACACCCATCCTTTCTCAAACATGGTGTTTTGTTCTTCACACTACATACATCCATCTTGAGAAGAAAGTCTCCAATTTGATCTTGAGCTTTATAGATTCATTTTTAAATTACGTGTATATACAGGGTGGCGCATTCAAAACGGTCAGTATGGGAAAGGCTGAAACTAGAAGAGATAAGAAGATTTGTGCTTAGGAACCATGTCACCGATTTCGATAAAAAGAAAAACTGCATTCACACTTTATTTGAAAAACTAACTGTATCCAGCACAGGAATCGAACCTGGTTGCTTTGAAAAAATAAATTTGCCCTTTTCGCTTTTTCTATTTAAATATCGATTGTGTAGGTCTTAAAATGTAAATTTCTCTATGAAACATGATGTTAAAAATGAATAAAATCCAATATTTTGGCATACTTTAGTTTATCATAGTAGTTTACAAATACCGTTACAATATTCAACAAGTTCAGACATGTAAAATTGCCTCTATGGCTGGTAGTAGTTTTGTACCTCTTTACTTGTTACATACACCATATCATGTGACGTTAACATTGCATTAATCCTTTAAGAAAGTTTTGTTATCTACAATTAGGTAATCAAACACTAACAATCTATTGAAAACACAACTTAAAGTGGCGTGTTAAACCATATTTATTTCTTGTGAGGTTACGTTAATGGAGGATGAATTTTACAAAATAAGCAATTACCGTTGAAAACTTAAAAGTAGCAATAGAGTAAATTTTTAACATAAATTCACTACATGAAAATACAAAATTCAATAGTACGATCGTTACTTAAGCGTGTGGAATAATTGTATTGAAAACAACGATGGTCACTTCAAGTATGCCAAAACAATGCATTTTATTAATTTTCGACATCATGTTTCATAGAGGAATTTACAGCTTAAGACCTACAGAATAGATATTTAAAAAGTAAAAGTGAAAAGGGCAAGTTTATTTTTTCAAAGTAACTGGGTTCGATTCCCGTGCTGCATACAGTTAGTTTTCCAAATAAAGTGTGAATGCAGTTTTTCTTTTTATCAAAATCGCTAACATGGTTCCTAAGAACAAATCTTCGTATCTCTTATAGTTTCAGACTTTCCCATACTGACCGTTTTGAATGCGCCACCCTGTATATGTAGCTTTTCAATGACTAAACATACCTGTATGCACCCGTAGATGCGTGGTCAAGTGATGCTTGAGCAGGAAAGACTTGCCACATTCTTCGCAAGAGTACGGCCGAACCTTGCCCTGCACTGACTGCTGGGTCATCACCGTCTGGCCCATCATCTCGCCCTGCGAATAGACAGGCTGCATAGAGCTTTAGATAGATACTTCACTAGGAGCATAAGTATGCATGCAATCAAGAATGGTAAATCACTACATAGTATAAAATAAAGTCGCTTTCTTTGTCCGCATGTCCCTTTGTATGCTTAAATCTTTGAAACTACGCAACGGATTTTGATGCGGTTTTATAATAGATAGAGTGATTCAAGAGGAAGGTTTATATGTAAATAACATCCGTTAAATAGTGGAGTAGGCTATATATTTGGAGCGGGTCACTAGTTAACAAATAAGGTATGTAAAATAGAGTTGATGACATAAAGCTCTCTGGTTAGCAATAACTTTAATACAATGTGAAGGATATAAATCTATATTACATCCGTATACCCCCTTACTGGATAACCAGACCCTCAGAACAAGAAAAACAAATGGAATATTGGTAATAGATTGCTAGCCCATTGCCCAATAGATTCTAAAATACTCTAGTGATTAGTACAACATCTAAGTAAATAGAATGTTGACTACTTTAGTACTAACTGACTAAGAAGTAACAATTTCTGTCAAGTAACAAAGGTAATATTTTGTTTATAAAATACACGCAAGCAAGCAAGTCTCTTTTTCTTATAAAATGAATAAAAATCAGGAATCTCTCAAAAATATTACTGACTATCTACCTACACAATACGAAAAGTATCCACACAACAGTCACCTTTGGAGAGTTGTTAGCCGTTCCCGGCTCCTGCTTAGTGTGCTGTAGTATCTGGTGCTGATGTACTTGCGTCTGCATCGTCTCCTGCTGTTGCTGTTGTTGTTGCTGTTGCTGAGCTTCAGCGAGGGTCTTGAGGCTCCCATTCAGTATTGAATGGTTCAACTGCGACGCGTCTATCACTGGTGTCGCTATGCCTTGGGCTTGGAGTGCTCGCTTCATTAGGATCTCGTTGCACTCTTCCGCTGTTAATTGGATAGGCCCTAGTGGTGTCATGAAGGATTTGCCTGCTAAACTTGTAGCTGGAAAAGAAGTTGGATAGTCTATTAGTCTATTGAAATGAGTAACATATAATGTTTATAAGTGAATACCTACATTCAATCTAAGATGGTTAGGCAATAAACGGTAAGGCAATTAGATATGGTACAAATGAAATTTATTTAAGTTTACAACAATGCACAAATAATACATAAACAATTACTAGAATGGCTGTGTTCTCTGCAACCCAATATGAAATTTAATATATGCATACGACATAATTAAAATTCAATTGAATAATCTTCATAATTCCTGGGCCAGGCTCTGCAAATGGGTAGGGACAGCTTCGAGCGTGAGATTTCCAGAAGAGTGCAGCTGGGCTGGGCAGCATTCGGGAAGTTGCGTCATATCTTCTCGTCGCCACTACCGCAGTGTCTTAAGACCAGGGTTTTTAATCAGTGCGTCCTACCTGTAATGACGTACGGTGCCGAGACGTGGAACATGACGGTCGGGCTGGCTCACCGATTACATGTCGCTCAGCGAGCAATGGAACGTTCGATGCTGGGTATCTCGTTAAGGGACAGAGTCCGGAATGAGATTATCCGGCAGAGAACCAATGTCGTAGACATTGTCTATCGATGTTGCAAACTGAAGTGGCAGTGGGCCGGTCACGTCTGTCGCAGAACCGACGACCGTTGGAGCAAGGCGGTTCTCGAATGGCGACCGCGTTTCGGTAAACGTAGTGTAGGACGCCCCCCTGCCAGGTGGACTGATGACCTGAAAAAGGTCGCTGGTAGTGGTTGGCTGAGGGCCGCGAGTGATCGTGTTTTGTGGCGTTGCCTTGGGGAGGCCTACGTCCAGCAGTGGACTGTCATAGGCTGATTGATTGATTGATTGAATCTTCATAACAAAATTACAAATTCCTTCATATATTTGAATAAAGAAACCATTCCTGAAGCAAATTCAAACACAAAAACCACAATATCCCTTCCCAAAAATCAAATGACATAAAATTGGAGACATTTCTCTAAAGGAGTACATTGGTGTACATAGTGTAAAGAACAGAAAGCATGTTTGAGAAGATTCATACGTGTGAGCCGAGCAAGAGAGGATCATTCCAAAAGGCCAACAATAGTAATAATAATAATATTTGGTCATTATTAGCAATTCAACTAGCCCCTTGGTAAGTACATTTAAGAATTGTGTTAAGGGTACTAGTCAACGTATATTTAAGAAATGTATACATATTATATATAGATAAATACATATATAGCATATATAATCAACGACCAGACTGGAAAACAGTAGAAAAGTGTAGTTCTCAACTCTGCCTCCACCAGGAATCGAACCTAGGACCTCACAAATTAGCGTTCAGGTATCTAACCGATGGCGCCACGGAGGTCATCAAATAACAATATTCTCTGCCTATTGCGTTGGGGACGTAGAGATATGATTAAAATGTATGTATGTATGTAAATTACTTACTCTGTATAGTCTGGTTATTCTGTGATACCCTCGTCAGAGTCTGTGTAGGCCCATCGTTCAGCACAAACATGGCCCTTCTGGCTGTCACTGGGGTGCCTGCGGACACCACTCTCGTCACTTGTGCTGTATTATTTGAGACCGCCACAACTGTGCCCACCTTCTCCTGCATTTGCGGTGCCTTATTGGACATGACTGTGAGGGTTGTTTCTGGGGATATCTGTAAGGGAGAAAGGGATAAGCTGGTGTTACTTATTTGTAGTGGGAAAGTATCATATAAACTAGTTACGGGATGCGAAAATTAACTTTATTTTTATTCACATACATATACATACATTCACATCATTTAATCCCTCCTTTCAGGGTGGACAGGACCACAGAGATATAACATGCCCTAGGTCACTTATCAGCATGAATATTGGAGTTGAAATGTCATAATGGAACATTGGTAACAGGATCCCAGCCGATTATCCCTATAGATTCTATTTACCCCTAGTCCCTTAGTTGCCTCCTACAACATGGTGTGTAGAATGGCAGCTAGTTAGCATTCTTTTTACATCCCAGATTAGCATAGAACAATTACTTTTATTTATTGACTCAAAATGCACAGTATATAAGCCTTGAAATGTTTTATGCTATACATACATTTCATACCTACATTAGACATAACATCTCCTGGATCACTATTGACATTCATATTAGTGTAATGGCATTTATTTCAATATTTCATATCATATATGGAACAATATAACCTTTTTCATGACTAAAGGACCTATTGTAACAAAAGGACATTGAATTATCTGTATGGCTCTATATCTGTACAGTCATGTTTAGCATAAGTTGAAAACTGAGTATGACCATGTAGTTATAAAATACAAAACTCTTAACACTAAGAAAAAGGCAACCAGTAAGCTTTCTTACCTTTTTTACATACTTGACTAACACAGGACAATTGTATCAGTAGTAAAAATTTTACAAGCAGGAAATTAAATTTACTAATGCTCTGTCAGTGTTTTCCCATATAAATTGGGTATATAATTCATCATCAACTCATCCATTGGGTAAAAGATTAATTTTGTAATAATATCAAATTTTATTTATTATATAAAAATATATTTTAGGAATAACTAATGAACAAAAGTACATAATGCCATAATCTAATGATTTTTAAATCTTTTTCAATTATATTTTCAATTTAACTAGTTGAAATAATTGATATATACGTACCGTATTCCCGAGGGTATAGCTAAGACTACTGGGAGGATCCACCTCCGTCTTCGTGAGCTCTCCAGAGCTGGTGAAACCCCAGGAATATCCGAAACCGGACACATTGTTAGGGGTTGGCATACACATCTTCCCTAAATTCTAAGGTTTCAAATAAGTAAACAAATAAAAACTAACACAGAAACACTTCGCGCAAGTATACACGGCTCCTCATGACAGTTCACACAATTAGCGGGCATGTAAGCACACTCACACTCCATCAATATAACGCACCCATGCATACACGCTTATCAAATACAATCACAACATGACGACGCCGACTCTTTTTCACGTTTCCACTAATAATACATGAATTTTTGACCACTTTTTAGATTATATGACAAGGTAATACACCAATAAAGTCACCAGGGATCGTAAATGTTCATCCAATTCAACGACTTCACAAGACGACGACGCTACAAGCGACTAGACAAAACTGCTAATTCACTTCTAATGTACACAGGTTTGGCGTCCAAATAGGTATTTTCTAGTCCATTATTATGTATGCAAAGGGCCTGCACAACTAGTGACACTTTTAGTTCGATCTAATTATCGGTTTTTTACAACAATGAACCCTAGCACACACACAAAAAACCGGACGCCATTTTTCTGCAGTATTATTTTTATTTTATTGTCAATGTCTGCCGACTGTAATATTGCCACACAAAACAGTTTTGTGAATAGGTCGAAACATAATCAATCAAGACTTTTGACTGTTTTGGCGAAATCGAAGCTCTAATTAACGTCGGGAATTTATTTGAGTATCCACTATAAAATTGTCAATACTACCCAACAAAAATTAATTAACTCGAAGTATTCTTTCACTAGTGGATAGACATCGTTTATAATTATGACATATCCGAAACCTTTTCATATCTTTTTCATGATAATCCTCAAAAAAACTCATGTTATTTAGATCGATATTATTATTTAATATAATAAGATCACCTTTATATATGTGTATTTTATGGCTACTAGTATTAAGACAGATGACTATTTTCATTGTTTATATGTATATTGTTCAATTAAAAGCAATAATTACTAGAACTCTTAGCGAGTTTTCATTTCTGCATACAAGCAAATTATTCACAAGGCTGTGCTTGTCAGTATAATTATAAAAAAATTGAATATTGGAAACCGACGACGAAGACGGAGAACAAGCAAGAGCATCGAATACAAAAAAATATAAATATAGTGAATACATAGTAAATTTAGTTATAGTATACTATTGAAACTAAGATTGGATATATAACATTCTATAAGAATACTATAAAACCATTAACAATGAATCCTATCAGCATGGACAAAGACGAATCATTATCAGCATCATATTCCAGCAACCATCCATTAGAACAATTCATTCTGTTAGCTAAAGGCGCTAAGGGTTCAGCCTGTGCAGAACTGATAAAGCAGGTTCTGGAAGCTCCCGGTGTTCATGTATTCGGGGAACTTTTGGAAATGCCAAATATCAAAGAGGTTAGTTTATTTTTTGCCTTCATCATACTAAAAAAAATTGTTATATTTGTACCTACATATGGTTTTATCATGCAATTATATGTAATGAAAATTAAAGGATATAGTTTCTTATCTGAAATATTGATCCAAATCCAACAAACATTGCTATTTTGTAGATTCTTGCAACTGATTCATATATAAATAAATGTACCCTTATAATAAATTTTGTTGAATGATTAATTAATGAGTAAATAATTCAAAATTTCAACCATAATATTAATTGATCAGTTTTTACACAAACTATTTGCCTGACCCAAAATTGTTCAAAGTTCTTTACATGAATGTTACCTACATTGCATTCAATTTTCAGCTCGAAACAGGTACATATGAAAAACACTTCAGAACCCTAAACCTGTTTGCTTATGGAACCTACAAGGACTATTTAGAGAACAAATCAGAGTTCCTTGAACTAACACCTGCCCAATGTAAGAAGTTGCAGCATTTGACCATAGCAACACTGGCTACCCAGGAGAAATGCATTCCCTACAGTGTACTCCTCAAAGAACTGGATATAAAGAATGTGAGAGACCTGGAAGATTTGATCATTGAAGCTATTTATGCAGGTAATTGTTAATTTTTAGTTTAACAAGCTAGTCTTAAGCTAATCTGCAACATGAATAGGCATTAACTTAGTAATGAATGTTTTAAATAGCTTATGCTTATAACTTATTAACGATTGGGTTATCATTCTTTCAGTATTAGTTGCCAGATGTAGTATTTATGTATTTTAGTTACACTAATTTCTAAACTAACATAAATTATGATATATTTCTTTAATCTGTGCTAATTTGGGAAGTAAATAAAACACTTCAGTGGCCTATTTTCTTGGCAAGATGTTAGAGTAAATGGGATATATTGAGCAGTGAGAGATGAAACTTGAGATAGAAATTTGTCACTACTATTGTTTATCAATTCCATTTCAAATCTGATAGTTAATAAAGCAACAGACACACTCTGCAAAATTCAATTCAATGTTTATGTTTTCACTTATTATTCCAGACATAATCCACGGCAAATTAGACCAGGAATGCAAAAGAGTAGAAGTAGATGTAGCCCTAGGCAGAGATGCTCGTTTAGAGGATGCAGCCGCCATAGCTGATGTGCTTACAGACTGGTGTGGGGCTTGTGAAGCGGTTCTCGCCTCGGTGGACAAGCATATTCAACGGGCAAACCAGCACAAGCAGAAGTCACTGAGACATCAACAGGCTATTGAGCAGGAGGTAAATAGTACATGCCCGTTTCTCTATATAGAGGTAGCCAGAGAATATAAATTCCTATCTGTCCCCATCAAATGGATGCGAACGGCCACTGACAGGGAGCAGTGGCGTCATTTGAGGGAGGCCCATGTCCAACAGTGGATTGATACAGGCTGATGATGATCTGTCCCCATCCTCATTGACACTAATACATAAATAAAGAAAATTATAGTGCTAATTATTCACTATTTGGAGGATTGTCAATTTGGACTTTGGGTCTTACAGATTTAATAGTGATATTTTACATGTTACACTTATTCTTCTTTTTTTACACTCCTACCTTATACATACATATACTTACACCAAAAGTTATATTCAATGCTGACTATGTCATGAAGAACGAGTAAGATACGGATGAAATTTTTTTTTAATGCAGTCACAAAAACTTTTCCTTGTATTTAAGGTACCCTTGTAGTATTCATTATTTACCCTTTTTCAAATAATAATGTACTTACTTTGTAGATACTATTTGTGAAGAAAACTCTCAAAACGCAGTCAGAAAACGAAGAGACAGCGTCCAGTGGAGGCATGGAGAGTCATTCCGCACCAAAAAAAAACAGCGGCAAAGGAAAGACTCCAAGGAACAGCGCCAAGTTTTGGCAGAAGACCACATAGAGCTAATGTAATATGAATAAACGCTTTAGTCATAATTTACTGTTAATGAAAGTGGATGAGAATGGAAACATGTAAATTTCTATGTCTTTTTGTTACTGCATAATGGGTACGATTCAAAATATTTTTCTTTACTTATTGAGAACCTCAATGGTTTGTAGAATAAATCAAACATCTGGCTTCACCGAAATGATGTAGGTAGTGACCAACAAATATTAAAGAGATTTGTGTTGCAATAATTTCACAGCAAATGGATGGAACTTATCACACCTATCAAATTTGTCATAATATCCATTAAACTTTGAGTTAACTCATAACGAAAATAACTCTTCTCTTTATTTAATGGACTCGCGCTATCATTTTACAAGAAAAAGGAACTTATCACGTATTCACACTTTCACATTTATTCTATGTATACTTTATATAACCCCATGATATTGTTAGGGTGGTGTGTAGAAGTGCCTTAGAAGCGTTGAAATGAGGGTAAACAGTAATCTGACCGCTCATTTCGATGGAAGCGTAAACATCTTCCTCGCACGTCAGTTGACCCGTGACGTTGGCCATTGCAACATGGCCGAAATGTCGGGTAGCAAAGGATTCTTTGTTTATAAAAAACTAGCGACCCGCTCCGGCTTCACACTTTTGTCTATTTAATGGATGTTATTATACATATAAACCTTCCTCTTGAATCACTCTACCTATTGAGAAAATCCGCATCAAAATCCGTTGCGTAGTTTCAAAGATTTATTAAGCATACAAAGGGACATAGGGACAGAGAAAGCGACTTTGTTTTATACTATGTAATGATACGTGATAAGTTCAGTTTTCTGATAAAAGGACCATTGTAAAACTGAGAGATGAGTATCACATTGGATTTTATTATGATCCACTATAAAAGTGAATAATTAATCATCACAGTAGGATATGTCATTGATGTCTGATCAGTTGGATATAAATTCAGAATACTTATCAGCGTCACTTTTATATTACTCCAACAATTATGCTTTTGACTGAGTCTTGTAAAACTGTTTCCCGAACAAGTAATAGTTAGTGCTTGTAAATGGCGACAAGGCTTGCCACCTGTCACATTCAGTACTATCTGGTCAACACTGGTTCGAGGTAGCCATAGAATTACTACCTCCGAGATTGCGGAGATGGATACCTGAACCTCCGACTACCCCGCATGGGTTAATGGTCGTGAACCCATTTGTCTTTTTTTGTCTTGTAAAATTTGGTTGATAAAATGTGAGTGAACATACATTTTGTTATCAAATAGTTTCCACATTTGTGATAATAAACATGTGTAAATATTCTTATGAACTGTTTTATTGATTTCTACTTGTATAACTACAAGCCTATGACGACGTGCCGGGAAGAAAAGCACTAGAAACATTGTATTAAATCCCCATTAGCACAATACTGAATAACATATTATCTTTTTCCATTAAATCTTTGCGAAAATACACTACACTGGAATGAAATCTCAAAATAAAACAAAACACGTTAAGTTTTAAACAGTTTAATTACATAAATAAATATGTACAAAATATTAAATACATCAATTGTCTGGCAAACAAGAAATACACAGATTATATACATTTATTATTTTACACAGCAACTAAATTAATAGCAGAATAGAAACTTATGCACCTAAAGAAAATAACTACGATTATACAAAATTCATTTGTAGCTATACAAAACTTATTTTACAACTTTATTACAATACATAATCAAATTCGAAAATAAAAACATCCAATCAATTTATCGTGAAATAATAATTACAAAAGTAATTGGCCTGTCGAAGTTTTCAAACACTGATTACCTATCCATTTAGAGAGATATATTCACAAAATCACAAGTAACTGTGAACAGGGGTCTTATTCCACAATTAACAATGACGGCGATACAACTGCGTCTCTGCTATAAGAGTGGTAGTTTGCTAAAATTTTGATCTACTCAATAGCGCGTCAGTGGTGCTTCAGTGGCAACTCAAAACCAGCGTTGCTAATTTGTGGAGAATGAGTAGGATGTTATTTCTATGGAAAACTGACTCTTTACTGATTATAATCTGTATACAGTACACGATTACAAGATGAGAATAAGAGATAATGATCATTCAACACAAGTAACTGATTATTCATCCCAATCAAATCACTTAAACCCATTGATATTAAGCGCTTTCCAATTCTCGAAAGTTCGTTGACTAGAAAAAACTGGACGATGAGTGAAGGGCTCATAGTCTTAGAATGGGAAAAACACGGCTTGAGTAAGTAATTAACAATAGCATCGAAGACGTTGACATAGAATGGTATTCAATTTAAAAAATGGAGCAGGGAATCTTATGTTTCCTAATTTAAAAATTGCTCTGGGCTTATTGTTAGTCCTGCTATTCTCTAAGGCCTCAGTAAAGTGCAAATTCAGAGACTTAAAAAATATCGAAACTCATAGTGGAAATGAATTAAACTCATGATTAATAACTAGCGGGACTTATCGCGTATGTTTTTATATAATAAAGTTACCTTTATTAACCTTTATTAGGGTTAATGAAGTAGTGTCTGTGTTTTCCTAGACACTGCTTCAACAGTTCAAAGCCTTACGACCAAATGCATTCATCTCAAGGGAATCGACCTCACAGTAAGACCACTCATATCTAGAAATTCCAGAATCCTGTTGTCAAATGTTTGCCCGGAAATACCAAATTCAATACTAGAAAAAAAAATTAATAAAATTATAAATTAGAGAAATTAAAGGGTTTCGGTGTTAATTTGCAGTCTACTATAGTGTACTTGAAAGCTGGAGAGACGAACCCATAATTTGCACATATATTAAGTTTTAGAAGGCAAGTTTACATCCGGCCCGAAGAGATTTATTTGTTACCCGATTCTTTCCAAATCAATTTCGAAGATACTAATTACTGGATTTATGTAACAAAAGATGTAATCAAATGTTTCTCTTGCAATTCAGAAGGCCATGTAGCCAAAAACTGTGACACTGAACCAAAGTCAAGAAAACATGACTTTCACTCAAATAGGAAAGGTGCCTTCATCTCACTTGTCTCAATCTGAACAAGTAGATACGCCAGTAGATCAATACCCACCATTAAAGACGACATTTAAACATCCTTCACATAACGATAGAATCATAGATAACGAAGAGATTGACACTCCTGACTGTGAAATGATACCTTAACTAAGCCAAGACCTATCGAAAGGAATTAAAAGAACCCATTCTCCCACAAGCTCCACAACTACAGTACTGGCAGTTGCTGAAACAAGTTCTATGCCAAAAACACGAACTGTGTTGAAATCTGACTACACCTTCTTCGAAGAAAACAGTAGCGAAAAAATTGGCATGAAAAACCCATTCCAATTATCAAAGTTATTCAAGGATATTAAGGGCCTTATGGAAATGCGACGATCTCATGCCAATAAAATTGCTTTAATCTTCAAGAGGGCTAATGAAGCTAACGAATTCTTATTACATGAATTTCTGATCATAAATAAGCTCCGAGCTTATATACCGGCTATTATATATCTTCCATTGAGAGGGTAGGTGTAGTGCGTCACATACCTACCGAATACAGCAATGTGGAAATACATAAAAAGCCGACTTCTGAAAATGAAATAGTTGGAGTAAGAAGATTTATGAAGAAGATTGATGGTTCCACTTCTATTAATTTCAGTTACATTTGTTGGTTCAGTATTACCTGACTATATTTATTTAGGCAAGTGGCGGCTTCAAGTTTCAATTTATGTACCACCACTTCAACAATGTTTTAAGTGTTTGAAATTTAATCACTCTGTGAGTGTGTGTAGAAATGAATAACGGTTGCAGTGTCTTGATTTTAGTACCGCTAATTGAGTGTTTTTTTCTAAATTTTCTAAAGAACAAGTTATTAATAGTGATAACAATGGACACGTAAGTAAACAATGAACCTATTTTGCTAGAATATTGACAATTTGGTGTGTGTTTTCATTAATATTTAGATAATTTGCCAAGACCCTAGTGATTTCAAACCAGTCTACACATTTTATTTACTGTCGTTTTTAAAATTTTTTGTCTGAAAAAACTATGTTAATAACTATTTTTTTAATCTATGAATCACGTATTTATTGCTTGAAACCGAACAAAAAAGGTAAACAACTTAATAATCGTAAAAGTCTGAAAAGCGCGCGTCTCGCAACGGGCCGCCTGACAGTTGACACCGCGGAATCAAACAAGGTCGTTTGGCCGCCATTTCAATTTTTGCTAGGCTAAATTAATGTGGGGTAGATGGGGCAAGTCTTCTAGTGGCCCACCCTGTGAGTAGCGGTCGAGCGATCGGCCGTGAAACTAATTGCCTCGAAGTGACCCCTCCTGGCCTGTTTGTTCTGTCAGACGGGGTGCGGGATGGGGACTTGGTCGGGCCTGGAGCACCTCAGTGGTGTGGCTGGGCTGGTGGTGCAGAGAACCTGCACTGCCACCGTCTAACTCGTAATCCTGTTCTGGAGTGTTGTTGTCAAGTCTAGCGGCTCCAGACAGGGGCGAGGGTCTTGGCTTAGCCGCCCGGACCGCGAGGAGAGCACCTCTATAAAAAATCCCTAATTCCCGGCGTCGGGGCGCCCACATGGGCCTCGCTTGGCGTCGGGGTGCTCTTCGGAGTGACTGGCGGGTTGATCAGCCATTAGCGGCCAACCCTGGGAGAAGTTCTGTCTCCCCAGGCGTAGTAGGAGCGCCGTCGCATCCGGGTCACTGCGGCGGCGCAACGTCAAAAACCCGGTTATCGTGGGAACTAAATGGAACTGAACCCAAATATAAATAAATTAAAAGAAACGCAGGAGGGAGGGTCTGGGGAATCCCGGCCCTCGTCAGTTGTCCCCAGTGGAGACGAGAGAACGATGTCGGAGGGGAGTTCTTTCGAGTCTTTTAGGTGAGGGATCACATCAACAATAATTACAACATACTTTATCGATTCAAAGGCGTGGTTCAACAGTAAGGGCACTTATTTAAAGGCTTGTGCAATTTGCTAAACTAACTGCTTTGGTTGGGTATTTTCTTTTTTTACGTTTCACGGTTTTCATTAACGTCTGTCTTATTTTTAAATGCACGGGTTTCTCGTTTCTTCTTTCTTTCTCACGGCACTCGCATCCGCTTAAGTAATTCATTTTGTTGGACGGGTAACATTATCATTATCATATATTTTTCAGATGGCAATAAACTTGAGACCCCTTCAAGTTTTGAGGCAAATGCGTCCAATAATATCAACTGCGAAGGTTTGTAAAAAAACTTGCGTAATATCTTAATAACAATGAACTTACTTTGATGACACTGATATGATTGATTGGTATTGTTATTATTGTTTCAGATGACGGCGACGCCGACAGTTTTCATGACTCCGACTTGTCGGAACGCGGATTTACGCGCCAAAAAATTGACGGCTTGTATGTCGGAACGCAAATCCGCGCGCGAAGTATTGCGTCGCAAATATATGCTCTATAAGAAGGCAATTGAAGTTAAATTCATTTAAATAAGCACACAATATGTGGATGAAATGTTGACCGATATGTACAAACTTTCATTCAATGAATTATTCAATGTTTTGACTGATTTTTTAAAAGTATGAAACGTTACTGCGTACTGCGTAATCGTGTTGTGTTCTTGTTGTGCGTATTTGTTTGGAAAGTTAAGAAAATTTAAGTATTATATATTATATTTACAATAAGTAACAGTAGAAGCATATTATATTCTACAATAAGTGTTAGTGGTTTGGCAAAGTTGTATTTAATTCAATTTAAATTGTAGAAATATGATTGCCTAACGTGAGAAATTCGTATAGATATCTAAGTTATATTTTCCTGCGAAGATAATGTAATTTCTAATTGAGAGATGCATTGTAATTATTTAGTATTATCACAGAAGTCGTAATTTATTTGCAAACAGTATTTCTTCTTTGGTTTTAATTCATTTTACCTATTCATTTAGATGATTAGGTTATGAAACAGATTCTCGTCGAAGCGAACTTAATTCCTACAACAGTCAATGTATGTGATCGTACTTTTAGTGTTGAACATATTTTATTGAAAACAATGGTATATGGTAAGATTTGTAACACATTATCATCTAATAAATCTACCCAAAAATGTTATATTTGTAAAGCAAAATCTACCGACTTCAATAAACTTCTATCTAACTATCCAATACCATACGATCCTAATACATTGGACTTTGGCATCTCACCTCTTCACGCTTACATAATTTTTTATGAATGCTTACTCAATATTTCTTATAAATTAACGATTCAATCATGGCAAGCTCGTGGAGAAGTAAATAAGAAAATCGTTGCAGACAGAAAATGTACTATTCAGAAAGCATTTAGGACCGAGTTAGGTTTGTTGGTGGATATACCCAAACAAGGGTTCGGGAACACCAATGATGGCAACTCAGCCCGAACTTTCTTTGCTCATCCTGATATAACCCATTCTATTACTGGTATAAATAAAGATTTGATTGCGAGATTTGGTATAATTCTTAAGACTCTAGATTGTCCATACAAAATTAACTCGTCTCGTTTTGATGACTATAATAACGCTACAGCAAAACTTTATGTTCAGTTATATGAGTGATATCATATGCCACCCACATTACATAAAGTATTAATGCATGGAAAGGACATTATCGAACATTTCTTGATACCTATTGGGCAATTAGGAGAAGACGCGCAAGAGTGTAGACACAAAGAAGTAAAATATTACCGTGAACACAACACTAGGAAAATGTCTCGCAAAGAAACTAACGAAGATTTATTTAACATTTTGCAAGTAACATCAGATCCCAAAATATCTATCTAGTCTTCGTCCAGTACCTCCAAAAGCTAAAACTGTATTACCCAATGAAGTAGTCAGTTTACTAGATGAAACAGAGTAAAAATCCTAAAAATATTCATATCTTTATTAATTCATTTTTGTTAATTATAATTAAATATTGTGTTAAAATTCAAATATATATTTTTTTCTAATAAAAAAATAATATTATTAAATACTTGTTTAATTGGATTTATCATAAATAAAACCAAATAAAATATTTTTACTAACAAAATAATTTTCTACACAACCTAAAATTTGATCACCGTGCGACGCTTCCATACGGGCAGTTACAAAATATTACATTTATGTTTTCATTTCAAGAAGGTCACGATTGTCGAATTTGATAAATATGTACATTTTTATATTTAATTAATTTGCTGTAAAAATTTTACTTTTATCTCTGTAAATTAAGGTTAAATATTTATTTTCAGACGGTAGTTACAATTGACGTTGATAACTTTTGACGAAAGAGCAGTATGCTCTCTGTATATCGGATGCTAAATGGCCATGACGCATTTCATTAGATATGAGCATTGTCTCAACTGTGGTGAGGCTACTCCAGAGGATAGTCCTCACCATTTCATAGTCAATATGTGGGTCACTAGCAATATAGTGACCCTTCTAAATGAAGATTATTTTTGGTGCCACGTTGTGCTCTCCAGCAGTCCAGAATGTACATTGATTGATGTATATTGATGTTTTGTTGCCGACGACACAAGTCATGTTGCCAGAAGAAAGGCCAATAAATTTCGTTCACGATAACTGTCCAATTCATAAAGCACGTGTATGCCGAGTATGGTTTAATGAAAACACTGAGCAAATTTTGGAAATTCCATTCCCGCCGAAGAGCCCGGACCTCAACCCCATAGAAATATTTGTAGGCTCTTATGGTGCAAGCATGGGATTCCGATACACCCCGCACCCGACAAAATATAATAGCTCATGCAACAGAAACTTGGGAGAGATTTAGGGGCCAAAATATTTGTCAAAATATGGTAGGTAGTATGCGCGAACGTCTCCAGGCAGTAATAGACGCGAATGGAGGCCATACCCGCTATTAATTATTATTTTTAAATAAAATTTTTGATTTTGCGTTAAGATTTATATAATATCTAAAATATTTTCATTTGAATTTTTTATTGTGCTATTAATAAATAAATGATTACGTTTTTAATTATACTTTTATCCAGTACCAAACACTTTGTTCTATAATAACAATATCAGCAATATAATTAAGGTCAAGCAAGCACTGTCCTAAAAGTAGCTTAACAACATAAGCGTCAAAAGTATATTAACACACGGCAACATTAAAAATATACTTTGTTAACCTAATTTTGTCTTTACTGCTGTTCAGTGACTTTTGATACAATAATGTTCAGCGACATTTGGATTGATGGTGTACAGCGACTTTAGGAATACTAGTGCACAGATACTTTTGAAATAGTCTGTGTTTAACGACTTCTGTAAATTTCTGCTGTACTTTGTTTCCTAGTTGCGACTATAACTTATGGCATTTTATTGTGAACAGGTGTTTTGTTAAGTTGTTTCTGTTCATCGACTTTTGGTGTTGACTGTACTCACATAAACCAAAACTGTAAAACAAAAACCAAAGAAGGGCTTAAGAATTGCCGAAAGTGACAGTTCGGAAGATGAAACCATAACAGGCAATATTATTCAAACTCATATAGCTATGGTACATGATAATGAAAATAGATCACATACATGTATAAAAATACGAGGCAATAAAAGCCCAGTCATCAATTTGAATGCGGTTCATAACGAGTCAACGGGTGATGAAATAATTTCAATGTCTCAGGGATTAGATACGGAACCTATTCATCCCGAAGTAGAAGCTGCTGATCCTATCACTAAAAGTAATGACGACACGGAAACGATGGGCCGCTCTAAGCATGGACGCAAAAGAAAACACCCTGAATATTGTCTCTTTGAGAAAAAACATAGAAAATACATGAATTTACCGTATCACGCGAAAGAGATGCACTTGCCAGCAACACTGTTTCGTACTTGTTCCAACAGAAACACGACATCAAGAATTTGACAAATTCATTTCATTGGGGTCTTATGAAGCTCAGCTGTTATACATTTTGAATAATGTCAAAGAATCCGAAAAAACTCGATCATACACTACAACTAAAACCAAAACTGATAAAAAGAAACCTAGACAATACAGAAGCCATTATTAAATCGGCGAAACACTTGTTTGTAAGGAAATGTTCTTGAACAATTTCCAAATATCATCTAAAAGAGTTGACATGTGTTTGGCCAAACAACGTACAAAAGAAAGTTATAAGGACAAAAGAGGTAAAAAACAAGGGGGGTCGAATAAGACCCCTGAGGAAGATATAGATTTTGTGAGAAAAGTTATTAATTCTCTTCCAAAATATGAATCTCACTATCGGAGAGAACGAAACAATGACACGAAAAATCAAAAATCAAAAAATCAAAAAATTTATCACATCTATATTACAGAATTTAAAAAAGAGTTGGCAGTACTAAGAAATGCGTGTCTTTTGCTATACTGAAACGCATATTTTATACGTATTTCAACCTGCGCTCTAAATCCTTAAAGAAGGATACCTGCACAAAATGCGATTTATTAGCCCTCGAGATTAAAAAATGTTGTATACCAGAAGAAAAAGAATCATTGATCCAGCAAAGAGATGGTCATCAAACGAGAGCGGAAGATCTTCGCAAGCAGATGTCTCAAGATTTAGCACAAGCTAAATCTGATCCCAAATTTGAATGTGTCACCTATGATCTCGAAAAAACTCTACCTTTGCCACGCATACCTACCAACATTGTATTTTACAAGCGTCAATTATGGATTTACAATGCTGGAATCCATGTTGGTTCTAACGATCAAAGTGCAAAATCTGGGTTGAAGGAGAAGCCGGAACAGGAGCTCAAGAAGTTGGTCCATGTCTTTTCAAATTCATTAAAAACGATTTGAGAGATGATGTAGAGGATTTAGTCCTTTGGAGCGACTGTTGTGGGGGTCAAAACCGGAACATAAAAATAGTTCTCATGTTAAAAACTGTACTTAACAGTCACCCAAATCTTAAAACTATAACTTTAAAATATTTAGAGTCGGGCCATTCTTTCCTTCCTAATGACACTAATTTCCGCAAAATTGAAAATGAGCTTAAGCATCACGAGCGAGTTTACAACCCAGAAGAATACACGAACATCATGAAAATCTTTAAAAAGAGAAATCCCCTTCATGTCAAAAGAATGACCACACAAGATTTTTTGAGTATCAGAAAATTGCCAAAAAAATAGTTAGCCGCAAAATATGTACAAATAAAATTAAAATAAACTGGCTGAAAACGAAACAAATATTACCGAAAAAAGAAGAGAAGCACTTAGTTACTATGATATCAGAGAGTGGCGACAGTCAAAAACTGGATTTGTCAAAAAAAAACAAAGGTGTTGTGATGCAATTTTCAAATGAAGATTTTGAGGTACTTTGGCCCCAAGGAAAAACCATTCCTCAAGCAAAGATTGAAGATCTCAGATCGTGTGTGAAACTGCCAAAATATTTTTGTTAAATAAATAAATAATAATAATTAAATCAGAAAATAAATAAATCAGTTCAATAAAATAGTCGTGACTACCAGGCGACCAGAAGTCTTAAAGAGCTCTTTGCAATCCAAAAATTCCAACAAAGTGTGAGTGAGACAAAAAATCGTTACTTAAAAATAAATGTACATTTGGAACAAAAGATTCCTTATCAGTGCTGTCAATCATCGTTAGTGTGTCTTTTGTGTTCGAGTGCTCGAAGTTAATATCTACACTATCTACTATTGGAGTTCAACTGTTTTGCCATCTTGAATCCTATTAAGAGGGAATAGATACTAGGATGGCATATGTTAGGCACTCTCCCAAGAATCTGTCTTCTTCTGATTCCAATTTAGCTGGTAGGCCTAACCAGCCTCAGGATGGTTCTGGGTCTGATCTCAGTATTGTTCAAAGAACAAAAAGACCTCGTAGCTCCGATGAGCCGATTTCTAACACCGACTTTCAGCAAGCAATGTATGAATTTATGGAGAAACAATCGGCTCGCATGGATAAGCTTGAGCAGCATTTGACTGAGCTGGTGCAACAATCAACTACGCTAACGAGGACTAACTCGGATATTGAGAGATCTTTGACCTTTGTTAGTGACAAAATAACCTCAATTGAGTCGAAAATCGTTTCGCTGGATGTGGAACGTAAAACTATGGCAACCCAACTATCACAACTGGAGCTGAAATTGGATTCAATTGAGAAGCAGATGGCAATCACATCAATTGAAATACGCAATATTCCGAAAAAGCTAGCTGATACCAAGGAATCTATGTTTAATGTCACCTTTGCGCTTATCAAAAACCTTCAATGCAACAATATACAACAGTGTGACATACGTGACGTTACCCGCCTGCCTACGAAAAAAGAAGCACGTACTACTTCCATCTCGGTCGAATTCAATAGTACATTGGCTAAGTCTTCGTTTCTGTCTAAGGTAAAAGAGTATAACAAAAACCGTGATACTTCGTCGAAGCTCAATACATCCAACATAGGCTACACGGAGGAACTTTTACCTATCTATGTTAACGAAAAGCTTTCACCGGTAGCTAGGAGGTTGTTCTTCCTTGCTAGGAATTTCGCTAAGCGGGAAAAGTACAATTTCTGTTGGACTGTTGATGGGCGTGTTCTGCTTAAGAAAGATTCAAATAGTTCCTATATTGTCAGTTGGTTTACTCACCCTCTTCAAAAGGATGTGTGTAGTCATAACAGAGGCCTTAATAGCAGAGCATATCTTGCAAATTTCCTCTGAAGTGATGATGTCTACCATCGTCACTTCACGCTTTGACATTATGACATTGACGCTATGACATTGACAAAAAAACATATTAGATTCACAAAGACAACCAAAAAAACTGGACTAGAGATTGTCTCCAACGTTAGGTATTCTAGTCTGGATTTCGTCAAATGGAACTCAAACATGAGGGAAGCAGAAGAAGAGCAGAAGGGAAGCACCTGGTCTTTAAAATGATGGACAATCTTTTCGGCTTGGAGAATTGTATATTAGGGGGTGTAGAAGGTTTGAGGCAGAAAGGCTGGACAGTTTGGACCGTATGTCTATTTCTATTAGTGTCGGAAAAAGTGACAGGGAGACTAGAAATGATGGGCAAAGGAGACAACCAAATAATAAAGATCACATATCCTAAAAACATGACTCCGTCCCAGATTAATGAACGACATCTTTCCTTCCTAAACACTTTGGAGTTATACTTGGTCGGGCCTCCTCTTAAATTAGAAGAAACATGGACTTCCTCCGAAACATTTATCTATGGCATATTTATCATTCATAAGGAGTTGCCCTTAGTATGAGTGCGAAGAAAATAGCTAGACTCTTTCACTTGAACATAGTTTTGCGAACTAGAACCAACCCACACTTTGGGTAGAATTGAGTTAGATGCATAGACGACCTCCTACATGTGTGTTTTACCTACCTAAAAAGACTCCTGGTCAAATTTGTTAAGCCATAAAGGAGAAAAAAAAGCCACCGAGGGAACTAACTCAGGAAACAGTCGATCTTTAACGAACAAATAGAACCTCGCCGCATGGTTCCTACCATTATTCAGAATTTTCAAAACGCAAACAAGAACCAAGCCACACAGTTCTCTTTTAAAAAAAATTAAACAAGTTTTCGTTGCCTTTTCTTTTTGCAAATGAGAACTATGCTGTTTGATCTCGTTTGCAAAATAACTATTTGTAACTTTAAAGGAACTAAGCTGTTTAGTTCTATATAGGTAAACACAATTTGTTACATTATGAGTAAGTCGATGAACTGTGATGCATGGCTTGGTTTTGCGTTTTTTTAAAGTATAATGATTTAAATGATTACAGTGAACTAAGAACGTAAAAAATTTAGATATTGTTATTAATTAAAATATTTTTGTAATTTAATTCACTAGCAATTCAATGTCATATTTAATAATAACTATTATTAATTATAAATTAATGCATTAAAAAAATAAAGGAATCATAAAAAATGTTACCCCATAACATTACCAAAAAATAAATTTCAAGTATTTTCATCCATCCCATTATTTCTACGGTTTACATTCACAAAATTTAAAAATAGCAACACTAAACAAACGCTGGTATCCCTGAAGCTACTGCCCTAGCGCATGTTCTTAATTTAATTTAAATGTTTAAAAAATGTATAAAAAGATAAGTGCCCGAACAAAAGCACTCATTAATGCTTGTATACTTACAAATCCAACCGAAGATGATGAAAACAACAATGACAATGGTGAGTAATTCTACTGATAGTTATTATTAAGTTTTATAACCTCAAAAACGTTGGCATAATGAAGAATTGGATTTTCCAACGATTCCTATTATATATTTATTAAGGCAATGGTTTTTATTTATACTTTATTTTATATACCTTCTACTTTATCTTTATTTCTACCTAACATTTAAGTTTTTAACTTAAATCTTTTTTGTTTTATAGATGATTATATTGAGGTATCTCCACAACCCAGCCCCACAAAAGGTATGCAAATAGGTAAGTCTGTGTGAAATTTTATGCAATGTACTATTCTTTTCTGCTACTATGCTTTTCTGTTTTACGAGTATCTGAATCTTTACTGGACCTTTTGTTCAAATATATCTTTCTTCTCCAGTTTTGCCACTTGCTGATGCCAATGACTCTAAGCTCTTCAAGCAAGACAAGAAGCCTCTTAATATAACGGCTGAGAAGAATGGACAACCGCTTTTTTCGGGTGAATGCTTTGGTGATGCATTATCTGACTCTCAAGAAAATGCTGAAGAAAAAAGTATAGAGCCTCCACCCTTTTCTCCACTAACACCTAGACCAGTGCTTAAAAAATTGCCAAATGTGAGGAATGATGAGTCGCTTGGTTCCGGTATGGAAATTTCTGATTACTCTATTTCTAATAGATCTGACGAAGACTATGTAGAAAAAACTTTAGAGCCCCAACCTTTAAGTCCATTATCACCTGGACTGGTAAGAGCTACTGACGAGAGTATTGACCCTCCACTACCTTCTCCTTTGCGTGACATGTCGCCAGAAACGAGGAACATATACGATGTTCTAACGGAAGTCTTTGAAAATGACATTGAAGATAATGAAATATTACATGCAAGAGAATGTTTCTCACAGGCTTCATCACCAAACATCGCAATACATGTTAATAATAATTATGTTAATAACCGAAGTGATACCAGTTCACCAGTATCAGAATCATTGATCACGACATTCGCCGAAGTGCATGAAATGCCTGACAGACCAATTACTAGAGACGCCAATAGAAATCGAACCGTTTTAACAGAATCTTCCAGAAAAGATGAAATAGTGAGCTACAGTGACGATTCAGTACAAGATCCAGACTTTATTTGCTATGAAAGTGAAACAGAAAGTGATAACAACTCCGTCAGATCTAGATCTTTGATAACGGCAGCAGTTAATACAATAATTGAAACTCACGCTGATGTAGATGGTCCATCATCTTCTAGCCATCAAAGTTTGCAGTTAAACATTGATGCCACCGGACTATCGCAAGGTAGGCCAAAGAAGGGGAGGAAAAGGAAATATGGTGAGCTTACAAGACAAGACAGAAAGAAAATGAAATATCATAACATGCCTTTCGTTAACTCTAAAAAACAACATGTTGAGTCAAAGCAATTCATAGATTTTGAATGCAAATGTCCAAAAGAATGCCAAAAAGAAATTTCAAGTGAAGATAGACTGATAGAATTCAAAAAGTTTTATGAATTGGGCTCTTATGAAGCACAGAACATGTTTATTGCAGCTTGTGTTCGTGAAAAACCAATAAAACGTGCTTACGTGTCTACTCAACGTGGTGCTTCAAAGAAAAAGAATTTCAGCCGAGATTATTATCTAAAGGATGTACTTGTATGCAAAAATATGTTCCTAAACACTCTTCAAACAAGTTCTAAAAGAGTGAATACATCTCTTTTTAAGAAACGGAACAATTCTATAAAAGATAAGCGTGGTTCAAATGGTGGGTTTAATAAAGTGAGTCCAGAAAGAGAAGCAACTGTTATAAAAGTGATACAGAAATTACCTACTTATGTCTCCCATTACCGACGTGAAAACTGCGATGACGCCAAGTTTTTGAGACCTGATATGACCCTTCCTAAAATATATGACATATACTGTGAAGAAGCCAAATCAGCTGGACAGAAACTTCTCTCGCTAACAAAAGTTAAGCAGTTGTTTGTTACAAAGTTTAACCTTCGAACAAAGCCACTAAAAAAAGACACATGCAACAAATGCGACTATTATTCTGCAAAAAAAAAACATGGTACAGATGAAGACAAGGCCTCATTCGAAGAAGCTCATAGACAGCACTTACAGAAAGCAAAAGATTTACAGAACAGGCTCAAAAGTGACATGAAATTAGCTCAAAGTGATCCGTCCACCGAAACGTTAACATTCGATTTACAAAAAACTTTACCACTTCCGCGAATACCCACTAATGTAGTTTTTTATAAAAGGCAACTGTGGGTGTATAATTTGGGTATTCACTCAGGAAGCAAAGACCAGGCACATTGTAACGTTTGGGTGGAAGGTGAAGCAGGCAGAGGATCTCAAGAAGTAGGCTCGTGTTTGTATAAGCATTTGATGGAAAGGCTTGACGACGGAGTGAAGAACCTTATACTATGGAGTGACTCTTGTGGTGGTCAAAATCGAAACATCAAACTAACACTGATGCTCAAAGCATTACTAAATGACCATCCAACTCTTCAAACAGTGAGACTTCGGTTTTTGGAATCTGGACATAGTTTCTTGCCTAACGACACGGATTTTGGTCGGATTGAATGCGCTCTGAAACTACAGCAAAGACTGTACACACCAGAAGACTATATGCGAATAATGCAGTCATGTAAAAAGAATAACCCAATGCAAGTTCATAGGATAAGTAAGGAGGATTTTTTGTCAAGTACTAACCTGGAAAAAAGAATAACTAACAGAAAGAAAGCTACTGATGGGTCGAAAGTGTCTTGGCTTAACACAAAAGAGATAATGCTGAAAAAAGAGGAAGAGTTTTCAATTTTTATGCGTTCTGACCTAGGTGAAGAATTTGTAGAAGTAAACATTTCCAAAAAAAACACACGAGGCTGTTCAGGACAGCTATCAAAAGAGCTTATGGATCCACTTTGGCCGAATGGGAAAGCCATCCCTGAAGCAAAGCTGAATGATATAAAAAGCATGTTGAATCTTATTCCAGAAGATGCTCAGGATTTTTACAAAAGTTTAAGGGGAGATATCACAGTCGTAGATGATGTAGATGGGTTTTCAGGTAATATTGATTTTGAGATAGAAGAAGAAGAAGAAGAGTAACTTAGGTATTAAGGTTTTTATGTTTGTTTTCGCGCACTTTTGTTATGAACATGTATGAGAAAGATTGATTATAATGAGTATTATTGTTTATTTTCATAATAAAAGATACAAATATTGCAAATTTTTCGTTTTATTTACCATTCATTCAGACCAAAATGACCTGGTTCCCTAATAAACAGACAAAAAAGCATTTTTGCAAACGGGAACCATCGAGTTTTTGATCCCAAATAAATACAAAACTAAAATAAAATCGTAATCATGACATGGTTTTATAATCCCAGATATATTATCTGTCACATCAAATAGGCAATTTACATCCAACATCCCCAGAAACTTTTCTACACACATTTAAAACAAAAAGTCAATTATCTCAAAAGTAACTTCATGTGGGTTGGTTCTAATTCGCAAAACTATGTCCACTTATCTAACGACCTTTATCCAACAATAGAATCATCTTCATCATCTCTACAACTCTTACGAGTCAACTGTGCACCCCGCTGGAATGCGACCCCTCTCCCGCTTCCCCGCGCGGCGCCCCGCGTTCGCCATAAGCGCTCAGTACCGATAGCATCTTTGTTACCGTTGCGTGTGCCTCAGTTTTAATTGTCAAGTGCAATTTAAATCCCCTGTTGTTATTACTATTTTTGTTGAGTTTTTGCTTTAAGTTTTTTTTTGTAAAGTTTGTTTTTGTTTGGACATTTTCTACGCTTTAGTGAGCCTGTTACTTGCACCAACATTATGGGCAAGACAATTCATAGTGAGGCAAGGACTCTTATATTAAAGGTGTTAAAATTCTTTGAAAATGAGAAAGCAAATAAACATTTTATAATACCTGTAGACCAAGTAATAAAAAGAGCTTGTACAGCTACTGGTATATCAAAAAGTCATATAAGTAGGTATGATAATATGTAGAAAGAATACGTAAAATAACCGACGGGGCCAGCATGGTCGACTATGGCCCAATCACCCTAAATTCAGGTGTTGATGTGATGCGTGTAATACATAAAACTTATTCTGTATCCTATGTCAAACTATAAATACCTGTGAGTATAACTACCTATAAGTACCTAATTCGGTTTCAAGCACTTGTTTAAAATATTTATGATGCTTATATCACAATAATAATATGATAATGAGTAATATAAACCTAATGAATTTTATTTTATGTTTTTCAGGTGGAATAACCACATTGCGGCAGATACTAGTAAATTGTTTGGGTTATAAATTTAAAAAATGTAAAAATATGCGACATGTGTTGATACAGAAGCCCAACATTGCCGCTTGGAGGGCTCGCTACCTGCGAAGGAAAAAAGAAAACAATGACCTCAGGGTGAACAAAAAACCGGTGACGTACCTTGATGAAACATGGATTCATTCGCATTATACCGTACGTAAATGTTGGCAAAACAGTAGCGACGCAAGTATAAAAAAAAATGGCTGATAGTGGGAAACGTAAAGTGGGTTCTCAATGTTGTGTCAATAGCAATCGCCCAGACAAGCAGCTAGTAATCAACCGCACTGACCTTTCCCTCGACGAGAGCACGCAAAGCATTCTAGAAAAGGGCTTTAATTTTGCAATGACTCCAAGAGCAATTCCAAAGGAGGCTTTAATTTGTAGCATTGAGGAGGCAATTCCAATAAACAGAATACTCTCGAAGGAGGCGGACATTTTAGGACAAGATGTTGCCGTTATCTTGCGAAAATCACAATTGCCTAAGTCAAACGTTACTGCAGGTGAGCGAAAAGCATTGATGAACCTTAGAAAAAACAAAGACGTTTTAGTTCTCAAAGCTGATAAAGAGAATGCCACTGTATTAATGAATGTACAAGAATATAACGCTAAAACAGGTCAGTTGTTGATGGACACGAGTGTATACGAGTATAAGTCGCTGTCGTATAACCCGACAGCGAGAGTAAACAAGCGAATACGTGAACTTTTGAAGTGCCATCTGAATGTCTTTACGGAGGATGAGTTTACAACACTTTCACGACCTAGTATAATTCAACCAGCTATACAGATTGCCGAAAGTACATAAAACGAATATGCCACTACGTCCTATTGTTAGTCAAATTGACTCGCCTACGTATTATTTAGCAAAGCATGTTGCATCTGTACTGCAGTCACTAGTGGGGAAAACTCCGTCTGTGAAAGATTCTCGCCATTTCGTCGCCATTATTGATAATCTGAAGTTGGAACCGGATGAAATTATGGTGATTTTTGATGTCAAGATTATTTATCAACGTTCCGATGAGGGATTGTCTTGATGTTGTTAGAACGTCTCTTGTAAGTCATGATCTTCCTATCCATTATGCCGACTTGTCGAAAATTGTGTACCTGGGAATTACTTTCTATACCAAGGACAGTTCTTTTTTCAAATTGATGGCGTGGCGTGTTGATAGGTAGTCCTGTAGCCCCAGTGATGGCCAACATTTGGATGGAGCATTTTGAGCAGAAGGTTTTGAATAGTGAAGCTCAAAATATTAAACTGTGGGTAAAATATGTCGATGATATCTTTTGTATATTGAAATGAGGTGCACAAGAAGTAGATAAGTGGTTGATATACCTGAATGCAATTTATCCGAATATAAGGTTCACTTGTGAGATGGAAATTGACAGATCACTTGCATTCCTTGCTGTTAAGGTTATGGTGAGACCTGATGACACACTTTCGCATAGTATCTACAGAAAACCTACATATTCACACAAATCGGTACCTCCAAGGATCTTCGCATCATCAACATCCCTGGAACTAAAAACGTTGTGAGAGACCATTTGGCCCCACGAGAAAAAGTTTTGTTGCCCCCTTTACACATAAAACGGGGCATGTTAAAAAAGTTATAGATAAAATAGTGTGAAGGCTTTGGATAAAGAAGTAGAAGGTTTTTAATTTCTCCAACTTTTTTTTCATTCCTATCTGAAGATAAAATGAAAGAAGGTACTTTTGTGGGCCCAGACATATGAAAATTAAAATATAGGCCCTCGTGTACTTTCTGGAGTCCAACCCCGGCATAGCTCTGGATACGATTTATAGGTCCATTAAGGGCCGTAGTTGCAGCAACAGACAGTGGGACGAATGCGCCCAAAAACTGAACAGCTTGGGGCCTGACGGCGTAACAAAAACAGTAGACCGCTGGCGTTTTGGTAAAGAAAACCTATGAACTAAATGCGGTTGGATACGAAAGAGTACATTAGACATAGGAAGATTAGCCACCGCGAACTGAACTAGTCCTGATTTATCAGAAGAACAAATTCTCAATATATTGGAGAACCACAGCGACAATGATGCCTGCCCTGAAGAGGACAACACACATAACACAGCGGAATATGTATGGCAAGATTATTTCAGTTATTTTAAATCAGTAGAAGAAGCACAGATAGTCTAAGTCCTTCCCTGTCGTCCACGAATTCTCTTGAAATATTTACATATATTTGGGATCGTCCTTTTATTAGTGAAATTTGCTAACAAACTAATGCGTATGCTTGGCGTATTGTACAGCTTAGTGAGAACAATATGATACGAATTAATTCACGTCTTACACGATTAGGAGGAATATCTGTAGGAGAACTATATAAGTTCCTTTCTTTAATGATTCTAATGCGAATATGTAATAGTGCCAGATTAGACGAATACTGGACAACTGGTGTTTTAGGCATGCCAACCTTCCGAAAAATTATGAGTATAAATAGGTTTTTATTAATCCTCCGTTTTCTTAATTTTATGGATAATTTTTATTTAAATGAAAGTTTCGATGGCAATGATCGAAAAACTACCAATATTGACCCAGTCGTACAGCACTGTAATTCTAAGTTTAGATCCATTTACACACCCAAACATTTTTCCACGACCACAGAACCTATTTGTGGTTTCTCGGCAGCCAAATCGAAAGTAGTACTGGGTCATATAGAGGGATATTTAAACAAGGGTCATTGCATTGTAATGGATGACTTACAATAGCGTAGGTCTACGTTGATTGTTAAAAACACACAATACGGACCCTTGGCACTTTGAACCGCCGACGTACGGACACTCCGAACGATATAAACAAAATAGACCCTAAAAAATTTAAAAGAGGCGAAATAGTAGCTCGACATCGCGGTAATGTTGCCGTGTTAGCGTGGAAAGACGTGCGGCTATTCACTATGATTTCTACTTTCCACGACGCAGCTACATCCCGTGTGGTGCCGCCGGTCAAGTCTGCGACAAACCCAAAATGGTAATTACCTATAATAAGACCATTGGAGGAGTGAACGTCAAGGACCAGAAATTAGCTATGTACCTGCTAGAACGCAAGAGGGCCACGAAATGGTACCTCAAAGTGTTCAGACGATTATTAAATTATTCAATATTGAATTCCTATATTGTTTAATAACTTAACTCCAAGGCTGATTCTCGGCGACTTGCCCACCGCCAATTTAGATATGAATTAGCAGCCAAATTATCCGCTCAACACGAAATGAATGATAGAATAAGGTCAAATGTAGTAAATGGGTCTAAAATTTAAGATTACGTGGAAACGACCATTACGCTGACAAAATTGCCATCACCACTAGTTCAAATAAATTCAAGCGCGGACGTTGCGTTAGCTGCACAATTAATAAAATTCGAAATGAAACTAATTATTTGCACTATTTCCTTTTTCCGGCTTGCAACCCTCGTAATAGTTAGACGTATAATATTAGCTCGTAAGGAAATAAATTTAAATATTGATATTAAATGGGCTAAATTGCCTAATTTATAACTAAAAGTGTTTCATAGTGAGTTAGGACCAATTTACTAAGTTCGAAGTGGAATTTAATTATTGATAAATAACATAAAACTTTTTATGTCGGCAAGTTTTAAATAATTCGAAAAAGAAATTGTGAAAGTGGTCTTTGTTAAGTGTTTAAAACCCTATAACTTAACAATTCGTGTGTTATAACGTAGTCGTGGTTGTTATTAAACAAATTAATGAACGTTGAATCCCGAAAATTAACCTAAAAGATTAATATAAATCATAACCTCTCTTTGTTTAAATCAGTATTTTCGAGTTTAGTAGTGTTTCGTTACGTTATACTGTGATATTATGAATATTACACTTATCTGAGAGTGTGTTAATTTAAATTGTGTGAATGTTTAGTGATTAGAGCACGGGAAAAAGTGCTATTTTTTATTTGTAAGGTAGTATATAGTTTGAATGAAATCGTTTCTCGGATCCTTCTGGCTCTGATGCTGCCTGGCTTAGTCAGTTTGAGAACCCTCGCTCGGGCGGCCCCGTTACTGCCTCTACGGAAGACAATGTGAAAAAAGTCGAGAAACTTTTACTGGAGAATGCTCGAATAAAGGTTAAAATGTTAGCAGAGATGACTAACCTATCCGTTGGTGCCACACACAATATTCTTCACGAACATCTTAACCTCTCAAAAGTCAGTGCAAGATGGGTGCCGCGAATGCTCACAGCGCCTCAGAAACAAGTGCGAGTAGAGTGCTGTAAGGAGTTTTTGGAGCTCTGCGGTGAACACCCAACGAATATTTTCGACCGGCTCGTTACTGGAGATGAAACGTGGGTTCACCACTATGACCCTGAAAGTAAGCAGGAGTCCATGCAGTGGCATAAGAAGGGCACAGACCCTCCAAAGAAATTTAAAGTCACTCCGTCTGCCGGTAAGGTCATGGCCACAGTGTTTTGGGACTCAAAAGGAATTTTGTTGATTGAGTATCTAAAAAAAGGCGAAACCATAAACGCGGCATCATATGCAAAAACTTTGCGGAATTTGAAGGAACCAATTAAAGAAAAAAAGCGAGGAAAGCTGACCACCGGTGTGTTGCTTCTTCACGACAATGCACCGGTTCACACGGCGCGTGTTTCGAAGGCTGCAGTGAGAGAATGTGGTTTCGAAGAAATCAATCACTCACCGTATAATCCGGACCTGGCACCCAGTGATTATTATCTGTTCCCAAATAAAAAAAAGACCTTCGTGTTAAACGATTTTCCGACGATGAAGAGCTCAAGGCGGCAATAAACACTCATTTTTCCGAAAAGGAGGAAAGGGTTTTTTTCAGGGTATTGAAAAAATGATTTCAAGGTGTAATAAATGTATTGAGGTTATGGGGGATTATATTGAAAAATAAAATTTTTTTTAATCAAATTCGCATTTTTCTTCATACTGATACCGAGAATACTTTGAACGCCCGTCGTATATTGTTGAAGAAAACGTGGGGGGAACCTTTAGAGAAATCATATTAAGTTTTCCCTAGTTAAGTAATTGATTACCTACTTATGAACAGAGACTAAAGCTTCTTGTTTTTTATGTGAGCTGCTAAAAATAGAATTGAACCTGTTTTATTAAACTCAGTATTAAACCAAGCAAATCAAATAATGTATACATGAACCTAACCTTAATTAATGTGTGTTAAAAATACTTAATCTTATTTGTTAATTGTTTCTAGTGTATGCAAGTATTGGCGGACCCTCCAGTCTCAGTGGCGGTGGAAACACATCAATCCTATCCAACCCAACCATTATTTTCATCTAGCCCAGCACCTGCAGCTTTCTCATCCAACCCTTTACCAGCTTTCCCATCATTATAGAAACCTGCAATGCACCATGCCCACCTCCAATATCCCACCCTTATATAGAAATTAATATATAAATATATTCTTATGAAAAATAAAAATCTTTTGTTGTTATTATATAAAAATGAAATAAATTGAATAATTAGTCGTACATGTAAAATACGAATGAATTGTAATATTGCATGTAATAAAAAATATATATATATAAAAAAATAATAAAAAAAAAAACAAAAAAAAATGAATAAGAAAAATATGAAATAATATATGAATATGTATATTATCATTCAGTGTTTCAATAAATGCATCTAATATAATGATAGCCTCATGTATGAGGGCTGCAATTTATGTAAGGTGAGATTTTAAGAAAAGTAGGAAAGGCAGAAACACGGACAACACGGTCTGTGTAAGTGGGTATCCCTCCCTCCTCTTCAAGGTTGGAGGGACTTTAATATAAAATATATATATATATATATATATATATATCCCACCCTTCGAGATCCACTCCTGTGACCTCCCGCCCTGTCCGTCGTCCAACTGCTGCAGTTAGCCAGAGGCCCATTAGAGAGCGGAACACCGCATCAACACTGATTGCCCAACAAAAAACAACAAATGCTCTACTGGAAGTGAGTAACTCCATTTGTTGCTATTAGGTAATGCAAATAAATTTTTAGTATTTTAAGTTGTATTGCATGTCTGAATAAGATAAAGCTATTGAAACTTACTTTTTAACACAAACACCTATATAGCATAGTTTTAAGCAATAAAAATATTCTGATTCTATGTATGTATTACCATTATTTCTATGACACTATTTTATTTTGCAGCAAATATTACAAATCAAAAAAGAAAGGCTACAAGTCGATAAAGAAAGGCTTGAAGAGCAGAAGAGACAAAATGAGGTGTTGGAGAAAATTCTCTCAAGGGCTGCTCCATACTAATAATTCATTATATGTACTGTTGACTTAAATTCTATTTTTTGTTAAAATAAGTGCTTGCAAGCTGGTGTTTCTTGTTGGTTCTTCTATATACTCTATCTATACTATGTATTTAATGATCAGTGTCTATTTTACAAATTATATTATTCAATTACCTGAAAGTACTTGTATCTCGAACCTCAGAGATACTGTTGTTGCACTATCGAATCCTGAAACTGCGATTGGTGTCCGTAGACGTTACTACGATAACAATGCAATACCTGGCGCGGTCTGGAATAACTATGTTTTGCAAAACCCAGATGAAATCATTCCTGCTGATTATAGTGGATACCTATGATTGAAGGTATATGGCAAACAGCATCTATTCCGACTGTTACACGAACGAGTATCATACAGATGTTAAAAGCATACCATTTAAAATGCAAGAATTTACTTTCATCTACTAAGAAGCTTTCTCCAGGAAAATTGGAATGTTTTTGGGAAAACAGCAAGTTGCTTATTGATATTGTATCTGCTCGATTGATAAAACGGTTCCCAAACAAGAACAACCGTTTTTAATTAACCAACGAACTTCTCGAAATATTTTTATCGGTTCAATTGACATTATTACGACAAAAAAAAACTACAAAAAGACCCTTAAACGGAAACTAGATCGCAAAAACTCTGCAAGTAAATCCTTGAATAATATCTAGTTTTATGTCAGCAACTACAACAATTAACGTTTCCATGGCATCATCGACATCCGAGCAGAGTAATGGTACGGATGCATTTCTGAACACTACAAACAATGGCGGCCCCGAAATAAAGAGAAAAAAGATCGCTCAAGTACATATTAACTTACCTACATTATCGAAGACGTGCGACAGATATGGTGTCTCTGATAGTTAACTGATAATTACACTAGACACTTGGAAGGTCATTATAAACTTTCGAACAATTGCCAGTTAAAAAATTCCATCCGATCGAAGGAGAAGCAATTTCATCACCGGCTGTAGACTTGAGTACAGATCAGAAATACTTACACGATATTGTGTCAGCGGTACAATCATGTGACTTTTCAGTGCTCTTTGGCAGACGCGTGCTAATCGTATACTTCGTTTATATGTAGCAACAGAAAACCCATCAGATAATTTAATAGTCCTGGCTACATTTGTCGTAAAAGTTTACGCCACATGTTGGTTCTCAATTAAAAACAAAACGTCCTGTAAAGATGGGGCTCGGCATCTTTTTAAAATCATATGAACCTCCAGCCCCTCGATTCTTGAAAACAACAACTTTTTCAAATTGGTATTGATAGCGCTGCAGTGTGCGAGTCATATGTGCGATATTTGACACAAGTTAGTTAGGCTTTAACTTTTGAGTTCGAAAGTTAATAGGTATACTGTTAATATCTTCCAATATCTGTGCTATAAGTTTTTTACCATGGCTCCAAAGGCTCACATTTCCTTAACCCTAGTAGAGATTTTAATTTCGTACATGGAGCAACATACGAAGCTTGCTAAATCAAAAGTAAAGTCGAAAGAAGCGAAAGCTCTTTCGGCGAAACTATGGGAGAAATTAGCGGAGAGCCTCAACAGTAAGGCTGATGGTGCTTACAAATCTGCCAAAGAGTGGAACAAGGTAAGTATCTACCGACAGATCTGTAAAACCTTTGCACCGCCAGTAGTGGAATGTTTCAGGAATCAGTTGAATTGAAATGAGTAATAAACCTTTTTATTTCAGTATTATACTGACTACAAATGTACAGTCAAAGGAAAGTTAAATGCAGCCAGAGCCAGCTAAACAAGTACAGGTGGTGAGCCTCCTGAAACGGTGGAGCTGACTGCATTAGAGGAAAGGCTCTGTGCTATAATAGCCCCAGACAAATTTGCTCCTTTGCCAGCTCAGCAAAACCCTTTCCATAAGTGCCTTTTTTGTGTTTGATGACCCATTTTCAAATTGCCATTAAAACTTTAAAAGCTTAATCTACATAACATGAATAATGTATGTAGCCTAATATTTGTTTTGTATTTTGAAGAGCCGAAACAGACATGGAAAATGCCGTTCAAATAAGGTGTGTTCTTGATACCGTGAGTACATCTTTTTAGCAATTACAGTATAACATGTTACGAGTACAACACCAAAGTCACAATCAAACATACATTTTCAGATTTCCTGATCCAGAAGATATTGAAATTCAAGAAGATGTAATGTAAGTTTTTTTAGATTACCTTTGGACCAACAACTTATATCCTATAAAGTTTTGGAAGGAGAAATCGGGTGAGTATTTTAGATACAAATAATCTAATCACATTGTAATTTCTTAATAATTTGGGTATATCTATCTAGCATATTATAGTTTAGTAACATTTATTGGTCCAACAACATAACCTCAAAATCAACAATATTCTCCAGCTTCCTTCCGTTTTCTCCCTCTAATATTTTTCCAAATATTCCAAAGAGACCTACAAATCCCAGGATTGCCTATCAGACTGTACAGGCCTATGAACATCACAAAAGGCACTCCATAGCCTATTACCATGCCAGTTACATGATACAAGACCAAAGTCTCAATCAAACGTACATTTTTCAGATTTCCTAATCCAGAAGAAATTATAATTCAAGAAGATTCAATGAAGTATTTTTTAAACTAAATTAATTAAGTTATAGTTGATGGACATTTAAGACTACTGATAATCTGACTACCTATATCTTCTAATTCTAATAATTTATAATGAAACACTAAATATGAGTCACTCTTGTAGGATTGTACAGTATAAATAGCTATAGTATTTTTTTAAATAATTCTGCTTTCAAGTATCCTTATATGAGTATCCTTTGCAGGATTGATACTGATGAAAATGTCCTTAGCCAGCCTAAGATAGGGAAAAGGAAACGGTCACCAACAACGGAGGAGAATAATAAGAGGCCCCGTGAACATAAGACCCCTTCCAAAGGTACACATCTTGTTAAGTTGTTCTACCAAGCACTTCATTATTGTTGCAGACATACTCGATGAAATAACTATTATTTTTCAGATTAAAGGCAGAGTGAATTAACTAAGGCCAAGGACAAGTTGCTTAGTATCGAAGAAATGAAAAATTTTCAGGTATCTGCCAAAATATCTAAAAAAGGTCATTGATTTTCCGCCGTGTATTAAAAGCACGAAGTTTGCCGCTTATTTGAAGATTTTTTCCATACACCCGCGCTCCACCCTAATGGTTAGATCGGATCGGCGCACTCTATATACAGGAAACCCACACACACATAGATACCTACAAACCAGGTCACATCACCACCCGCGTCACACGCAGTCTGTAGTAAGGACTGTATGACTCTGACCATATTTTAAGCGGAGAACTCGCTCATATCCAGGAGGTGTTAAAGAAAAATGGTTAGAAGTCAAAAGGGATCACGGTGAAACCAACGAGGGAGAAACATTCGAATGTACGCAGACAACTGGCATTTCGAGAATAACCGGCAAAATAGATACAATTTTAAAACAGCATTCTATTGGCATCTTTTACAAGCGGTTATTCAAAGTAGCAAGTCACGAAGGAGGTTATCCCCTTTTAAAACCCTGGTATTTATAAAATGCAATGCAGTTGGGTGAAATTTTCATTGGCTAAACAAAAAGAAGTGTCTAGGAACGGGTCAATGAACACATAGCAGCTGTAAAGAATAGGCAACCACAAAAGTCAGCGATAGCGGAACACCTGATGTCTGGTTCGAACCATTGGATTGAATTACATCAACCACGAATCATCTCCGCAAAATAACATTATTATCCCAGGGTTGTTTGTATGGCCATATAAATTAATAAACATCTGAATATTTTAGGCATTTTAGGTACGTCACGCGAATATATATTATATATATATATATATATATGTTTAATATATATTCGCGTGACGTACCTGCAGATGTGGCTTCGGATAGAGTGAGTGTAGTGTGTCGTGCCGTGAAATAACAAAAATTTAAATTGTTAGGGGAGGCAGGCAATAGACACACAATGATGTTTTCAGGCGGCAATCCAAACCTTAAAACATCATTATGAGCTATACCGGTTTTAAACAACGCGGAGCGTCGCGTGGCTCCTCTTAAGGAAGAGCCTTTTATAACAGTAGGCAGTATGAAGAGCGACCCATAAACAAAGATTTTAGTAGTCGGAATCGTGGTCGCGGAAGTGTAACTCATATCAATCGCAGCAAGAAGCGTTTTGAAGAATTCAGAGTTACAAAAGGAAATGAAGTCGTCGAGGCGAATAGAGAGCGGATCAAAGAATCTATGTTTGCGGGAGTTGAAATAGATGAATACAATCGCCTGGCCGAACAACAGATCTTACAGGCTAAGATGCTATCCATCACCAGCAGAGGGATTGGTGTAGGCGAGTTCACCTTACCTACGTCGCGAAGCAGTATGATGAAAGAGTTCGAATTCCAAACATTTACGCGCAGTATCGCGCATATCTTGGATTATTAGAAGCTAAGTTGACGAATGTCGTGCAACACTTTCCAATTATACCTAGGCATAGACACATGTCTGTCCGAATTAAATGCTGCTTCTCGAATCATCGGACTCGGGATGAATTTAGAAAAAACCAAGATCATGTTTAATGATTTGGTAGTCCCGAGACCGGTTGCCCTTGAGGGCACTCCCGTAGAAGTTGTTTCGCAATATACTTACTTGGGCCAAATCATACAGCTTGGCAGGAACAATTTAGAGAGGGAGGCGGACAGAAGAATACAGCTCGGATGGGCAGCATTTGGAAGGCTAAGGCATGTCCTCACGTCGTCTATACCACAATGCCTGAAAAACTAAGGTTTTCAACCAGTGTGTGCTCCCGTTATGACGTACGGTTCTGAGACGTGGACACTCACAGCGGGACTAGCGCACAAATTCAAGGTCGCTCAGTGTGCTATGGAACGGAAGATGCTCGGGGTTTATCGTGTGATGCTACCCAACACGACGACGAATGATTACCTTAATTTCAATGTGGTACATATTCATGAAAAAAAGTGTACTTTTTTGTACTATAGAGTTCAAAAAATGTACTCCCATATCTTTGCTGTTATAACACACAGGCCGTGGTCGTGCTAGGTAGTACCTTTCTGGCACGACCACAATAGATTTTAGGTATTTTGAGCAACTTTAAGATGAAAAATGATATAAATCTATTGTACTCAAATGTACTGCATATTTTAAATAATTTTGATCATTCTTGTACCCGTTTTAAAGCGGGTCTTTTTTTTGTGGGATATCAATCACACAATATTACTACATTACTATAGAATAGAATACTATTTATAAGTACGCAAAATAAATACATATTCTGGATATTCACACGAGCGAGCCCAACCGTCTGAGTGCAATTTTGGCATAGCTATGTACTGTAGGTGTCAGAGACTCGTATACATATATATCTACAAACATAATTTAATTTAGCGTGAAAGAGAGGTGGTGTCAATATATTTCCTTAAATGAACTTATTTTATCGGAAAAAGGAATTGCAGCATTACAAGAATCTGTTTCGTCGATTTATAATGATGACAATACTGTATACTCTCAATGCTGTAACATAATTACAACTAATGTTCATGAATTTAACGAGATTATATTTTTCGATATAGACATGACGATCACACTAAAAAATGTTCCCAGTCAGATTATTGTACAAACCAAAACATATGCAATTTTCGCTATTGTTGAATACATTCCGGGCCATTTTAGGGTCCACAGTAAACAATCAAATAAGTGGAACGCATACGATGATTTAAACAAAAAAGTTATGAAATCCAATGATAATAAGAAAATTAATGTTGTTTTATTAATGTATGCCGCGATTTAAATGATCGTCACAAGATAATGCTATTCGAGTGTGAAATAGAAAGATGTTTATTTATTTTTTCTAAAACTGTAAGAAGAATTATTGTAGCTGTGTTTTTCAAATAAGTTTCTGATTTTGTATTTTCAATTTAATGATTATTATCTGTATATATAAATAAAAAATTAAAACTACCTAATATGAATAGTCCCAAAATGTAATTTTATTTAGTTTTACCTTCTTAGAAATTGGAATGTAGTGATATGGTGTAATTGATGACCAACAAAAAACAAACCCGCATTAAAACGGGTAAAATAATGATTAAAATTATTTAAAATATGCAGTACATTTGAGTACAATAGATTTATATCATTTTTCATCTTAAAGTTGCTCAAAATACCTAAAATCTATTGTGGTCGTGCCAGAACGGTACTACCTAGCACGACCACGGCCTGTGTGTTATAACAGCAAAGATATGGGAGTTCATTTTTTTAACTCTATAGTCACGCTGAAGTGGAGTTGGGCTGGTCACGTATGCAGAAGGACTGATGGTCGCTGGAGCAAAAAAGTCCTAGAGTGGAGACCGCGTTTCAGTAAACGTAGTGTGGGGCGCCCCCGACAAGGTGGGAAGACGACCTGCGCAGGTTGGCCGGCATCGAATGGATGCGAACAGCCACTGACAGGGAGAAGTGTCGTCATTTGGGGGAGGCCTATGTCCTAACAGTGGATTCAGACAGGCTAATGATGATGATAGACACATAAGATTTTAGCTGAAACACCAGTCTTCCCGTGACCACGGCCTATGCAACTGGGTCGAAACGTCAGGTGATATAAAGGTAAAGCGGGAATAAAGGTTTTGATGACGACCATGGCTCGAATGATTAACTCCCGGTGAAGGCTGAGTTAAGAACTATGTGCATTACATAATATGTAGGTATGTATTTAATTATGTATAATAAGTAAAGCACCTAGGTCGAATACGGCTAGAAAAATATGGCTCGTACAGTTTCACCAGTAGTTAAAATAAAATTGAACGGAACGCAACATCACATAGCCTATGACACGGCACGACACCCGCTCCCCGCACTTCGGGCGGTCAAATAAGTTAGAAGCTTACGTGGTTCTGAGATGTTATACTGCCTTTTTAAAAAGTAATTAATCGCTTGTTATTCCTTCATTTTATTATACGATTCTATTCTATATATACACCATTACCATGTGTTGGTATTGTATTTGATGTTTCTTTACGCATTTTTCGTGATTGCCGAGGATGTATGAAATTAATAATAAATAAATGACACGAAATGGTGCCAACCACGGTGACCATTTGTATGGAGAATTAAAACATTTGTTTGAGTTTTGAAAATCCAAAGAAGACGGCCAAGACAAGCATCTGATGCTAAGTTATATACAGCTAATTACGGTTACCATTGTTGAGGAAACAATGCAGCAAGATGTGCCAGTGTATTGTTTAGCGTTTATATGGAATAACAAAACAGATTATGCTCAATAAAAAAGTAATTACTTCTTACAGGCAAAGCCCAAATCGACGTGAGAGATAAACATAGAAACCGTGCTAAAAATAAGCCCAGAGCTAAAATCTGAAGTAATTAATCACATTCAGTCATTTCGTGGATAAAAAAGTCATTATAGCCTATACGACTGTACTCAAAATTTATATACCAAAGGTATTGGATGTTACAAAGATGTACAATATGATCAACTACAAAAATCATCTATGTTATGAATCGTACCGATCTATATTTGTAATTATTATATGTATTATTATGATACTAAAAAGTGCCACAAAAATATGATAAACTTAACCTAATTAACACAATATTCATTAAATAAAAATATTTCACTATCATGAAACATATGTATAAACAACACAAAACTCTTTACCTGGTATTAAAATACCATATCGTGACACAGTCAAAATTATCGCTCATACTAACTCCTCAATTGAATAGAGACGGGCGTAGTAGCTTTGATTTCAAGGAAAAATGGACCTTCTTGCCCTGGATAGAAGGTCGAAACTGTTATCACGTACTTGCCTGCAGGTAAATCGCGAAGTTCTAGCACGACGAAACCAGACCTGAAATAAAATAAACCATTAAAAATATGCTCAAGTTCTTTTATATATTTTAGGGTAGATGGAATATCCAATGCAACAAACATACATTTCACGACTTGGATACACACGGCCTTTTATTGTAGCGGTGTAATATAAAATTCGATTGCTCATTTCCGAAATTTCTTATTCATGTTACGGATGAGCCATTCAAAGCCCGCGTTTCACTAGATGGACAGCACCCAATGCCGTATACAGGCACTGGTTATTCCCTATTACTAAGAATAGGCAGGTTTCCTTCACCAGTAAACCTTAAACTAACTCATCTTTTATTTTGAATATCGTATGTATGTTTATTTCATGTAAAATTATAAATCTACCCTCTGTGGGCTGCCAGCTGAAAATCGGCTCTGTGAAGCCTTAAGGGCTCTACAGACAACCGCCGAGCTGGACGCCTTTTGAGATTACCACAACTAGCTGTGTGATCATATTTGAAATGTAAATTAAATTTCATGTAATACAATTTAAATAGAATTTAATGTTAAATGAAATGAAATGTAATTTTATGTGTTGTGTATTGTGTAATTCAATTATTGTCTATAAATTCTATTGTATGTTGAATATTGTATGTAATTGATGTGGATGTCTCAATAAAGATATTATTATTAAAACTCACCTATAATGATAATATCATGA
Organism: Leucoptera coffeella; assembly: GCA_030578115.1. Lineage (NCBI taxonomy): Eukaryota > Metazoa > Arthropoda > Insecta > Lepidoptera > Lyonetiidae > Leucoptera > Leucoptera coffeella. Next base: position 31,379 of record JAMBLF010000597.1, on the reverse strand, counting down.
TATATGACCACCTGTCACATTGAGTACTGACTATCTGGTTAACACGTGGGTTCAAGGTGTCCATAGAATTACTACCTTCGCAATTGTGGAGATAGAAACCTGAACCTCTGACTACCCCGCAAGGGTTAATGGTCGTGAATGCGTTCTCACCTATAATTGCCACTACTCCGGGACACGAAGGGCGCCGTGACAGAGGGGTCTTCTAAAGACTCCACCTTCACGCTAACACCCAACTGGTACTGCTTGGGCCCTTTCAGCTGTATCACGACAGATCCCGTGCGGGGTAAACAGAGATTGTACTTGGGATTGTTGTTGAACGTTGCCGGGTGGTTTTCACAGCCGCCCGCCGTGACGGATGTCCATTCGCCTTGTATCTGGAAGGGTGTTAATGCTTGTGAGGTGGTCTATTATAATATCATTTTATTTGTTAAGTAGGTGTGAGTTGTAAAGTGAATTAACACTTAATGTATAGTCATAGTTTTAAGAGATTCGCGATTTATACTCATATATAAAACGTTGGGTTGATAAAGGTAATTTTATTATATATAAACGCGCGACGCGATAAGACCCTTTAATTATTAATCATTAATGTATAGTCGACGAATGTTTATATCTTTTTAGATTAAGCTGAAGAACCTTTTTATAGTACAATTTAGTTTGAAAATGAATAGAAATGCAGGGAAAAAAACAAAAAACAAAAACCAGAAACAGAGTTTATAATGAAACAATGAACTTTCGCTATTCGACTCCTTAACCTACCTTAAAGAAAAATTTTCTTACATACATGCATACTATTTAAGAAGAATTTAAATTATACCATGATATATAAGTTTTATTTGTATGTATGTACTATGTGTATATATATTATATATAGTATGCAGCTGTGACAGACATAGGTTTGGGTGCTGTCGGAGGATCAGTGATGCATCAAATACTGAGACAGCACCTTTTCACTGCATCAAGTGCCTACTCCTTATATTTATTGTTATTGTATTAAGTTTGTATATAATAGTGTGATCTCAATATGTACCTATGTAAGCAGTGAATAAATGTTTTTCTTTATTTCGTTCTTTATATATCCCGTGCTAGACTGGGACGTAAAAATAATAATAACTAGCTGCCGTTCTTCCCAGCATGCCGTAGAAAGCGACTAGAGGTCAATAGAAACTATTAGTCGATGGTCTACCAATCTGTCACTAATGGTCCGTATAACATCACAACCCCAATATTCATGCTAATAAGTGACCTAAAAATATTGTCGTCTCCAAAGGTCTGTCCCAAAAAAGGATTAACGGACCTAACTGTATATGCATATATACAACATACGCTTCACGACTTGTGTATACACACTCTCTTTTTTATTATGGCGCGGTAGTCAGAGGCTTGAATGCCCATCTCCGAAATTTCGAAGGCATGTTAGGTATGGGTCATTCGAAGCCTGCGTATCACTAGATAGACAGCACCCAACTTAATAGTTAGGAAACCGCATCGCCGTATATTGGCACTGACTATTACCTATCCTGAGGAATAGGCAGGTCTCCTCACGATGTTTTCCCTCACCGTTTAACTGTATATGCATGTATGTAAATTATACATTCATACATGTACAGTCATACACAATAGGTTATTCGCGTTAAGTAAATAGTGACGTCATGATAATCAGAGGTTAACCTGGCCAATGAGACGTGAGTAAATGAGAAAACAAGTCACATTGACCAATCGCAGACAACCGTTGTCACGTCTCATTGGTCATATCGTAGGGGCATGATGACGTCACTATTTTCTTAATGCGAATACGCTATATTCATACATACCCCCAAATAATTGACCAAGGGTACCATACTTACACTCTTAACCAAGGGAACTCCTTCAATCTTCCCCAACTCGAAGGGGCACGTGCCATACGCCCGCAGCGTGTAGTGAATGGTCCTGGTCTTCTCGTATTGGGAGACCACCAGGGTGTAGCGTCCCTCAATCGCCTCCTCCCCCGCTATCACCTTGCACAGGTAGTGGGGACTGTTGATGCGGACGCCGTCTATGTGGGGCGGTGGGTCGTCTGCGAGAATATGTACTTATAAAGTCAAAGTCAAATGTTTTTATTCAACACTAGTGACCCGCTCCGGCTTCGCACGGGTATAAAATATATAGCCTACTCCACTACTTAATGGATGTTATTATACATATAAACCTTCCACTTAAATCACGCTATCTATTAAAAAAAACCGCATCAAAATCCTTTGCGTATTTTCAAAGATTTAAGCATACAAAGGGACATAGGGACAAGGAAAGCGACTTTGTTTTATATTATGTAGTGATAAGTACAAGTACAGTACATTCATTGAAAGTCAAAACATTTGCCTGACACTGGTTGTCTCTTAGCGTTGAAATTCTACCGTTGCCGTTCCCACTACTATATGGTAGAAACGTATAGGAGTGGGACAATGGATTAACAGGTATAAAGTATTTAGAAAGTGATTGTTTGGGGTTATTTCTCATTCAGGGCACAGAATGAATAAGTACAGAACTTATATACTAATAGACAAAATGACAAACGCGTTCACGAGCATACATACAAAATATAGCATATATAATCAACGACCAGACTGAAAAGCAGAAGAAAAGCGTGCTAGCCACTACATTCTTTCTACCATACTAATAAAACCCATAAAACACATACATATTTCCATTATTTTACATACATACACATCATGGCTGATTCCCTGTAGAGGGGTAGGCAGAGATCACGGATCCCCATTTGTCCCACTGACAGACCACTTTCGCTTCATTGATATTCATACATCCTCTCATACACTCTCGGCGGTTATAGGTACTCCTAACGTCACCTTTTTTCAATATAGCGTCTATCTGTAAAGTCAAAGTCAAATGTTTTTATTCAACATAAGTACAAGTACAGTACATTCATTGAAAGTCAAAACATTTGCCTGACACTGGTTGTCTCTTAGCGTTGAAATTCTACCGTTGCTGTTCCCACTCCTATATGGTAGAAACATATAGGAGTGGGACAATGGATTAAAAGGTATAAAGTATTTAGAAATTAATTGTTTGGGGTTAATTCTCATTCAGGGCACAAAATGAATAAGTACAGAACTTATATACTAATAGACAAAATGACAAACTCGTTCACGAGCATACATACATATATAGCGTATATAATCAACGACCAGGGCCCTTACTCCACTAATTAACTTTGACAGCCACACAACCGCGTCGCTACTGCGTTACTTCTGCGTCTCGGCTGTAAAAGTGGCACACTGCTAATATTTTGACCTGCCACAGTTCTACCTCAATAGCGAGTCAGTGGTGCTTCAGTGGCTACTCAAGTATAGAAATGTCAATAGTGGAGTACCAAATATAAGGCTATTGAACTGACATTGACGGACGTTTGATTAGTGGAGTAGCTTTTTTGTACTTCAGAGGCAGAAGTACTTCAGATGTAGTTCGATTGCGCTCCAGTGGCCAAAATTTGTTAGTGGAGTGCCATATGTGTCAAATTACGGCCACTGAAGTGTTACAGTATTGATACTGAAGTAATATTGTGGCTAAAATGAATTAGTGGAGTAAGGGCCCAGACTGGAAAGCAGAAGAAAAGCGTGTTAGCAACTGCAGACTTTCTACCATACTAATAACCCATACAACACGAACATATTTCCATTATTTTATCCTTTTTATGCTGTTTACAACCTCAAACACACTCATCACAGTCACTTAATAAAAGCTTCATCATACAATACTCACGTGGATAATACACCCGTTTGCCACCTGTCTTGTAAACCAGCAGAGTGATATACTCCTTGTTATCCCGAAAGTCGTCTATTTGCGTAATGTGTCGAGTCAATAATAGCCATACAGCGCCCTTGCCCTTCACGTGAAGGGAAAACTGCGGGTTATCCCCTATGTTGTAAGCGTCTTTCACCGGACCATTGCCCGCGTCCCATTTTCTAAAAATATATAGATACATTATAATATTGTAGGACACTTACAGCCATTGAGTGGCTGTAGCCAAGGGTAAGACCTCGGACTTGTTATTAGAGATCCTAGCTTCAAATTCCGGCTCTTGCAAGTGCCAATGATTGAAAAAAAAAAATTTCATTTACAGTCGCTAATAGTGTTAGAAAACATCGTGAGGAAACCTGCCTATCCCCTATATGACAATACGGTTGTTCATACCTAGAGATGCAATGACAAAAAAAGGAAGTGTGCATACAGAAGTAGTAAGGCGTATGTTAGGTTAAGTACTAACCTGCGACCTTGTACATTTACAACCACGTCCTTTAATACGATCGAAATCAATTTAAATCGAATCCGAAGATCTAGTGACTAAGATTGAAAAGAGCATGCGTCGATGGTTTGGACATGTTATGCGGATGAATGATAGCAGATTGACAAAAGGAATATATATGAGTGAAGTGGAAGGGCGGTTACGTAGGGGCCGGCCTAATAAGACATATGACAGTCAGATAGACGCTATATTGAAAAAAGCTGACGTTAGGTATACCTATAACCGCCGAGAGTGTATTGAGAAGATGTATGAATGTCAATGAAGCGAAAGTGGTCTGTCAGGATCGGGACAAATGGGGATCCGTGATCTCTGCCTACCCCTCTACAGGGAATCAGGCGTGATGTGTATGTATGTATGTCCTATAATCCCTTTCGGTGTTGACTGAACCTTTGTAGCTGGAAAACAACTTCTAGGTCAGTGTAGAACGTATAATGAGGTTTAATATTATATAGAATATTGGTTACAGGTTGCTATCCTCATAGATTCCATTAACCCCTAGTTCCTTAGTCGCCTCCTACGCATGTCGGAAATAACGGCAGCTAGTTAGCTTCCTTACGTCCCAAACTTGCACGGGACCGCAGACTATAAGGACCTATAATAGAATAATATACTCACTGATCTTCTGGAAGCGTGTGTTCGCAGTGTGAAGAACAGAAGACCGTGTATGAGAAGGTTAATAGGTGTGAGTGAAGGAAGAGAGATTTGTCAGGATCGTTCCAGGTGGCGATCGATAGTCTCTGCCTATCCCTTTGGGGACATAGAGGTGTGAATATATGAATGTATACCACGAACCAAATATAAAGAGGACCCGGCGTAAGGAGCGGTTCCCGTTACGCGGTGCGGAGGCCAAATGGCGTGTTTTAATTGGTGCGGAGTCGAAAAATGTGTAGTAGAATAAAGATACCTAATTTGATTGGCCGATGTCGTGTTTTGATTGGTTGTAATTTCCCCCCTCCATCACGCGTACCTCGTTTCACCCCGCGTCATGCCACGCTAGTTTCCATACAAATATTGCGTAAGGCCCACTCCTCTTATTAATTACTCCATGATGTATACTCACTGGTGTATGCAGTAGGTATATTGGAAGAGAGCCGGGTTCCAATTGAGGTAGAACACGTCGAAAAACTTCAGTATACTGGCGTAGTCGATCCAGAACACGCCGTTATCGTATCTGTGTAAAATATACATACATCACTACAAAGTATAAAACAAAGTCGCTTTGTCTGTCCCTATGTCCCTTTGTATGCTTAAATCTTTGAAACTACGCAACGGATTTTGATGCGGTTTTTTAATAGATAGAGTGATTCAATAGGAAGGTTTATATGTATAATAACATCCATTAAATAGTGGAGTAGGTTATATATTTTATACCCGTGCAAAGCCGGAGCGGGTCGCTAGTATATAATAAACAAATATAAAAATCACATCTGGGCCCGAGTCCACTAATGCTTTTTGCAAAATCGTAGTTCAATATCACTTTAATAAAGTAGAATAGCAGAAAAGTCGTCTTAAACATGGTTAAATTTGTCACTTTTGCCGCCATCAATCGTGAAATTTGACATTATTGCTAATCCATTAGGTGTCCGTAGAAAAGGTAGAGATCACCGATTACCATTTGTCCCGATCGTGACAAACTACTTTCGCTTCATTTACACTCATACACCTCCTCATACACACTCAGCGGTACTTCTAATATCAACAATGTAACAAGCTATCTAGACTAATTTAACTTTTGACCCAAGCGTTATCATTCCTACGTACATACATACATAATATACATTCGCGTCCTTCAAACCGTTACGGGTTAGACTGAATTTCGGAGATATAATATCTCCTAGGTCACTTTTATATGAAGTTTCGGGTTGCGATGTCATAATGGAACATTGGTTATAGGTTTTTAGTCCACAGCCCAACAGATCCAATTAACCCCTAGTCCCTTAGTCGCCTCCAACGACATGCCGAGAAGAACGACAGCTAGTTAGCATCCTTATTACGTTCCAACCCAAGTACCTGTCTACTCCATGTAACAATAAAATATATTATATTTGTTTATACAACTGCTGATACGTACTTAAGGGTTTGTCGGAATATCAGCGTTGGCTGTGTTAATTTCACACAATCAACATTAGCCAAGACAAATCCTATTCACACTTGCGCGGAGTTGCCATGTGCGCTTGGTTCCATAAATGTAAATTATTATATACTCGTAATTTGGCAAGGTGGGAAGACGACCTGCGCAGGTTGGCTGGCATCGAATGGATGCGAACGGCCACTGACAGGGAGAAGTGGCGTCATTTGAGGGAGGCCTATGTCTAACAGTGGATTGATACTGGCTGATGATGAAATACTCGTAATTAATTCTTTTCTCTATTTGTGTATATGTATTACTGCGTCTAGTGTGAATAAAAGGAAATTTGTTCATTTTATGTAACTCACTGTGCAGCCGAGTCCGGGTCATAGTTGAGCGTGTCCTTGAGGCTTGGGGTCCAGTGCGCCGTGTCCAGCTCTGAGTAGTTGCCACGCCATCGCAAATGGGACCACGGGTTCTTCAGCTTCAGCAGTTTCACGTCCTATAAGATACATACATAAGCCTATATTATAATAATAATAATATTTGGACATTATTACACCAATTGAACTAGCCCCTTGGTTAATACATTTAAGATACATTTAAGTGTGTTAAGGGTACTAGTCAACGTATATTAAAGAAATGTATAGATATTATTTATAGATAAATACATATATAGCATATATAATCAACGACCAGACTGGAAAGCAGTAGAAAAGCGTAGTTCTTAACGCTGCCACCACCGAGAATCGAACCCGGGATTAGCGATTAGCGTTCAGGTGTCAACCGATCGCGCCACGGAGGTCGTCAAAATATTTAATTATAATATATTATATAATTGTAATGTCTTATTGGACGGTTACATAGGTGCACTTATAGCGTTGATTGTACATTGTATTATTAATATTGAAGATATCACGTCATAGGAAACGACTAAACGAATAGTGTATAGTGGAATCGTTGGCGCGATTGGCTAGCAATTTGTCGCCAATATTCCATTTTAATATCATTATAACTACTACGTATCTGACATATGACAGTCAGACAGACGCTATATTGAAAAAGGGTGACGTTAGGAATACCTATAACCGCCGAGTGTGTATGAGGAGATGTATGTGTGTCAATGAAGCGAAAGCGGTCTGTCAGGATCGAGACAAATAGGGATCCGTCATCTCTGCCTACCCCTCTACAGGGAATCAGGCGTGGTGTGTATGTATAAAAATATATTTTAATGTTATTTAGCTAAATAAGATAAGAGAAAAAACCATTAGACGTGGTACATTCATAAAACGTATTATATACAGGGAATTTAAGTACTCACATTAGCAACTCGAACATCCAACACAGCATACGCGTGTGTAGGCACAAGCCCCGTCCTTTCAGCCTCGTGGTCACTCAAGGGACCCGTGGCGACGGTTGCTAGCACCTCGCCCCTGTCGAGACGCAGCCTTAGGGTCTCGTACAGGGCGCTAGAGTTGAATACGGGGTCGTCCCTTATAGCGCAGCGCTCGGGAATCCAACCGGTTAAAGCGTGGAGGTCTATGTTCTGAGAATTAAATGAAATGAAATACTTTTTATTCAATATGAGGATTATAAAATCACTTATTGGAAGTCAAAAAAAAAAAACATTTCCACCGGAAAAGTTGTCATTACAATTAGTTAATTTAAATAAAAAATATTAAATAAATCTAATTAAACTAATGGCATTTCGTAAAGCAAAATCCTGCAGAGAAGAAGTGCCAAGAAACTCTGCAGACATATTTCAATACAACTTAATTAAATAATCCATCAGAATGAGACTGCAGCCTAACTAGCAACCAACGAATATATATATATGGTTTGACGACCTCCGTGGCGCGATCGGTTAGACACCTGAACGCTAATTGTGAGGTCCCGAGTTCGATTCCCGGTGGCGGCAGAGTTAAGAACTACGCTTTTCTTCTGCTTTACAGTCTGGTCGTTGATTATATATGCGATATATGTATTTATCTATATATAATATGTATATATTTCTTAAATATACGTTGGTGTAATGATGTCCAAATATTATTATTATTGTATGGTAATTTAGTCAATATTTATTATTATATGGCAGTCAGATTGATTACACGTTGAAAAGGGTTATAGTTCGAAGTATCTACAATAGCCGAGTGTATATTAGGCGTGATGTGTATTAATTAGTCAATATAGATACTTACGATCAATTTGTGATATCCGAACGAACTGTTAGAGTGAGGATTTATAAACACTTTTTTAAAACACTTTTCTCACTTATTAAAGAATAAAGGAGATTGACCATTTTGGACCAAATGCTGCCCAGGCGTGGGAAAGGTTTTTTATTTTACCTTACATAAAAGGGTATTTAAGAAAAATAATTAAAAAAAAAACATCCACGAGGTTGTGTACTACCCGATAATATACCTTATGGTTTTCATAGCACTTTAACTTTGATATTTCATTTTTTTATAATATTTACGTTGTTGTTTAATATTATTATCTTATTTATTCTTCCTCTAGTCAGGTCCCGACCTCGCTAGTATCGCAAACCAAGTATCATTTAGCTGAGTATTTTAGCAATGTGCAACTAATTCGACCGCATATAAAAAGCAGACGTACGTCTTCAAAAGTGTATCATTGTTACATTTTAATTGACGAGAACAATCATGGGCTCCGTTCAATTAATCATTATTGCTGTTCGTGTTTTACTGGGCAGCGAACGATCGGCAGTTGTGCTCACGTTGTTTGCCTAGTTTTGTTTTTGGGGTGGGCTAGGCACGAAGACGTTTTGAGGCGGCCTGCTTTATTTTTAGATTCAATAATCATAGATGACGATGAGGATGATTGATTAGGTATCATTAATGTTTACATCATGATCATGTAACGAATAAATGATTGATTTATTAAAGCACTATACTTAACAAGTGTTTTAATAGTAATAAATAATCCATTGTTCACAATATACCGTGTTTTATTTAAAAAAAACAGCTGTTGATTATGATTTTTCGTCAATGTAAATCCTATGAAAAATATTTTTTTTCTCAGTACTCCTCGGATAGATTTGGAAGCGCTTTGGGTTACAGTCTGATATTAGTCTATGAAACATTATGTACCATCATTCAATGTTGGGCAGCACTTGGTCCAACGTTCATACAAAAATGGTCAATCTCCTTTATTATAATATAATAAAAAACAGGATTAAAATATAATGCCTTTTGAGTCTGGATAAGGAATGATCCTTTTGTCGTGTGTGAGGTTGTTTAAAAATTGGTCTAGTGTGTATGGTGTTATTGTCTGTAACAATGTATGAGGATGAATTCTGCGAAATGCTGGTGATAAGGAAGGATGTCGTAAGCCTCATTGCTCACAGGGATAGGATATAACAGAACGAGGGATCGATATTAAACAGTGATTCATTGCTATACCGCACCTAATTCTTTCGAGATAATCGGCATAACTTGAGAGATTATGTCCTATGTAACTGTACTTATGAAAGAAATAGACTATAGTTTCTTTTTTCTGTTTTTAAAGGTATGATATTCTCTAAAAAAAATTATTGTTTTATATAACTATCCGTCTAAATTCGACGAAGCTCAGTTGTTTGGGGCTTGGCTCAGTATCAGTGGGTACAGGGTTCAAATCCCGCTTGAGCATGTACCAATGGTAATTAAGTTTAATGAATTTCCATGTACATTTTCGTTATAAAACACATTTACGAAATGCATCTAATTATACGGTGAGGGAAAACATCGTGAGGAAACCTACCTGTTCGTCGAACAGGTAATAGTTAGTGCTTGTAGTAAGGTAATAGGTAGTTAGTTGTTGCTTGCTTGTGGCGACATGGCTTACCACCTGTCACATTGAGTACTGACTATCTGGTAAACACGTCGGTTCGAGGTGTCCATAGAATTACTACGTTAACAATTGCGCAGATGGAAACCCGACCATCTGACTACCTCGCAAGGGTTTATGGTCGTGAATGCGTTTGTATTTTGTATTTTATCTATTTATCTTGATCTTGACTAACAAATGTTATCAAAACATACTCACACTATTAGAACCAGGAAAGTCGTAACCGCCCATCACTTTCATATAGGCCTTCTCTAGGAGGGAAACCCAGAACTCATTCTTATTACTTGAGAACGAGCATAGTAACCTCCCATACTTGCTGTACGGAAGCAACTCATCTATTATTACCTAAAATAACAAGAATATGGTGTCATCATCATCAGCCTGTAGTAATCCACTGTTGGACATAGGCCTCCCCCAAATGACGCCACTTCTCCCTGTCAGTGGCCGTTCGCATCCATTCAATGCCGGCCAACCTGCGCAGGTCGTCTTCCCACCTTGCCGGGGGGCGCCCCACACTACGAATATATAATATTTTCGCTTCATTGAATATGGTGTCAATAAAGCGAAAGTGGTCTATCAGGATTGGGACAAATGGGGATCCGTGATCCTACAGGGAATCAGGCGTGATGTGTATGTACGTAATATGGTATATACATACAATCTATTTTTATTATTTTTCCATACTGAAACGCAGTAAGCACGGGACAGTATTATAAAATAATTACATATATGGCAATAAAAATGTTGTTGATCTTGAATGTAAACAAAAAGCTGTCTAAATAACTCAAAAGGCAGTAAAATTTAAAAGAAATATATTGGTCTAGGATGTAAATAGAAACATACTATGCTTCATACAGTGTGAGAGGCGATTAAGGGACTCGGGGTAGTGAAATCTTTTGGACTATTTAGCTAGTAAGTTGTAATCTCATTTAAAACTAGCGACCCGCTCCGGCGTCGCACTTCTGGCTATTTAATGGATGTTATTACACATATAAACCTTCCTCTTGAATCACTCTATCTATTAAAAAAATCCGCATCAAAATCCGTTGCGTAGTTTCAAAGATTTAAGCATACAAAGGGACATAGGGACAGAGAAAGCGACTTTGTTTTATACTATGTAGTGATGGTGGCAGGATGCGTCCTACTACATTAACCATGTACAGAATATCAATATTGTATATGATGACTTAACAATTAATGTCACAGAACACACAATGTAATGGTTAAAAGTAGAATATGATAACATACTCCTTGGCATCACTACATAGTATAAAACAAAGTCGCTTTCTCTGTCCCTATGTCTGTTTGTATGCTTATCTTTGAAACTACGCATCGGATTTAAATGCATTTTTTTTAATAGATAGAGTGATTCAAGAGGAAGGTTTATATGTGCCACGCGGCCGGACGCACTTGGTGCGGAGTGCGCCTCTTACTCGCGCTATCCGCACTCTCAACATGATAGCCGAAGAGCTGGACCTATTCAGTTGTGATCTGGGAGAATTCACACGTTTGGGTATATATATTTTATGTTATAGGTTAAGTTGATATGGATAGCAATGTTATATTTTTGTTATACGTTTATTTTTGTAAAAATCATGTTACTCTACCGCATTAGGGTTATCCTGTAATGGTAGGGCTTAACTTTGTAATAATAAATAAATAAATAAATAAATGTATAAACATCCATTAAATAGTGGAGTAGGCTATATATTTTATACCCGTGCGAAGCCGGAGCGGGTCACTAGTATTGTATATTATGACTTAACAATTAATGTCACAGAACACACAATTAATGTAATGGCTAAAAGACAAATATGACAACGTACTTCTTGGCATGTCCTATAAGCCTTTCATGGAACAAGTGCAAAAAAACTAGCAACAACTACTAGAGAAACTAAGAGACGGAAGATCCTAACTTCATCATCATCATCATCAGCCTGTATCAATCCACTTTTAGAAATAGGCCTCCCCCAATGGACGCCACTTCTCCCTGTCAGTGGCCGTTCGCATCCATTCGATGCCAGCCAACCTGCGCAGGTCGTCTTCCCACCTTGCCGGGGGGCGCCCCACACTACTTTTACTGAGACACGGTCTCCACTCTTGGACTTTTTTGCTCCAGCGACCATCAGTCCTTCTACAAACGTGACCAGCCCAACTCCATTTTAGCATGCTAATTCTTTTCATAATGTTGTTGATCCTAACTTACCTTTCTTCTAACCCCATTCAAATGCAGTTTAACCATATACTTTCCAAAGGGATTGTAAATAGGTTCCTTGTTTTTGTTCTTAGGGTAAATGATGGAGGTTATAAGCTTCTTTTTGAACCTCCTTTCGTACAACGCACTCACAGCTAGCGAGGCTACGAATGAACAATCTGATATTACCTGAAAAAAATATTTATAGCCTGAGAATCCAAGTAGAATCATAGTTAATTTAAAGTAGATATATAGTACTTTAGATTCCAAATATATCAGTATAGAAGTTGAACTATTACCTAAGCTGGTCTAGGGCGTAAAAACTAAGCTAACTATCTGCCGATCTTCTCGCCATGAGTAGGCGACTCTATTGGGCGATGGGCTAGCAACCTGTCACCAATGTTCCAGGAACATCACATCTCTAATATTCATGCTAATAAAGAAAGAAAAATAGTTTAAAAAGCATTAATAAGTGACTAAGGAGTTGTTTTCTTGTGTTTAAGGTTCTGTCCACCCCGAAAGGGATTAGATACGTGAATGTATTTGTAAGTTGAACTAAAACGGACTTCAGATTATGGATGGCCAACAATTAAAGCAATTGGTTTTAGTACAATTAAGATCTGTCGTAATATGAAGATTATTTAAGATTATTTTTGTAACAAAGAACTTCATTCAAACCATATTATTTTAAACAAGTATACTATGTGTGACTATAAAAACTATAGTATTTTTAAAACATACATCCAGCCGTTCCATACATAGGGCTAAGTAGTATCAATCACATTACCCTTTGTCAGAATTCTGTCAAATTTTAACTAATCATACATCACGCCTGATTCCCTGTAGAGGGGTAGGCAGAGATCACGGATCCCCATTTATCCCGATCCTGACAGACCACTTTCGCTTCATTGACATTCATACATCTTCTCATACACTCTCGGCGGTTATAGGTACACTTAACGTCACCTTTTTTCAATATAGCGTCTATCTGACTGTTATATGTCTTAAAAACTAATCATTTAAAAAAAATATAGAAACTAACCGTCTGCTTAATACTAAAACAATCCACATGGTCCCCGACAATCATCTTAGGATCCGCACAGATCTCGTCCGGCCGCACCCACTTATGAAACTCCATCGCCTGTTTCCCGGACAGTTTTAACAAACCATCCTTGTCTTGAAAGGGCATAGCGTATTGAAACTTCTCCCGTAAGTCTATATCCATGAATGGCACAAAGCAATTGTTGTTTATCCGGGAAGTTTCTAACAGGACTGACTTTTCCTCTTCTGTGTACACTTGCTTGCCGGACGTTAGTTTTAGATGGACACTCTCTTCTCGTGTTAAGGGGGGTTTGGTTGGACCTGTTGTAAATAAAAAGGTATTAATTAAGGACATATATAGAAAGGAACAACTTTATTCACTGCACATATAGAAGTATAAGTTGGTGTACCTATAACCGCCGAGAGTGTATGAGAAGATGTATGAATGTCAATGAAGCGAAAGTGGTTTGTCAGGATCGGGACAAATGGGGATCCGTGATCTCTGCCTAACCCTCTAAATGGAATCAGGCGTGATGTGTATGTATGTATATAGAAGACTAAACAGAACTACAGGTAACGAAGTAGTTAGTAATGTGCAACAAAAGCTAAAACGAATACCTTTTCTACAGTTACTAAGTAAGAGTAGATAGTAATGTAAAGAATTCATTAGGAAATGGACTAGTAACCTGTCACCAATATTTAATTTTATCGTAATGTAATACAAAGTTATGACAAAGCTGTTTGAAATATTATTTGTCCAACATTATACATACATTCACATCACGCCTGATTCCCTGTAGAGCGATAGGCAGAAATCACGGATACCCATTTGTCTCGATCCTGAGAGACCACTTTCGTTTCATTGACAATCATACATCTTCTCATACACATTCGGCGGTTATAGGCTCCTAACGTCACCCTTTTCCAATATAGCGTCTATATGACAGTTATATGTCTTATTGAGCCGGCCCCTATGTAACTGCCCTTCCACTTCACTCACATATATTCCTTTTGTCAATCTACTATCAGGCATCCATATATAAAGAAAGAAAGAAAAACTTTTTATTCACTGCTTACATAGGTACATTTTGACATCACACTATTATTTACAAACTTAGACACAACAACAATACATATAAGGAGTAGGCACTTGATGCAGTGAAAAGATGTATATGTAATTATTAATTAACCCAAGTACATCACTACATAGTATAAAACAAAGTCGCTTTCTTTGTCCCTATATCCGTTTGTATGCTTAAATCTTTGAAACTACGCAACGGACTAACTTTTTTTTTAATAGATAGAGTGATTCAAGAGGGCGATTTATATGTATAATAACATCCATTAAATAGCCAGAAGTGCGAAGCCGGACTTACCTTGACTGTTATAACTACTCATAGATAGGGTGTCAGTCTTATCTATCCCTTTTAGCACTTCCGCTCTATCTAGCGCTTGTTGAGCAATTTTATTCATCTTCACTTTCACATCTGGGTCTGATACTTTCTGAAAAATGGTATTTTATATTGACACAATAGTTCAACAGAGACGGAAATTCATTTTCCTGTCTTTACAGGAGAGGATATCAAAGTTAAATCAGTTTTTGAACATACCTCTAACGCAAATATTATAATAAAATAGGTAATATATTGCAAAAAACAAAATTACACTGAATAATCATAGTTGTAAACTATTTTATGCCATAAAATCAGAACCATCAGTGTTCTATAATCGTGACTAATATGAATATTACAATTTATATCATAATATATTCTAAATAGTTATTACATTCACTATTACAGTTATCTATGACTGGTTAGGAAGAGATTGAATGCCTGAGATTGTCTATGGTGAATTAGTTATTGGCTTTATAACCAGCAGCCAAAGCCCTAAATAACTAAATATAAGAATGAAAAGACACTGTATAATAGTATACATATAAATCAAATAGTGCCTTATAATGTTTACCCTCATAGCAGATATAAGAATACTACCCTCATTAAGAAATTGATGCATTACACAATAGCATAAAGGTATTTATAAATAAAAGTTTAACTAGTTCTAATCTGCAAATTAAATACACTACATTTGTGTAGTAACAAAGATACAACCATAGGGATTGCATACATATTACATAAGCATTCACATCCTTTATTCGTTGGTGGACAGAACCTTGGAGATATTATATCTCCTAGTTCACTTATTAACATGAATATTGGGGTTGAAATGCCATAAAGTGACAGATTGCTTGCCTATTACCCAATAGATTCTATTTACTCATAGTCCGTAAGTCGCCTCCTACATGGCGGGAAGAATGGCAGCTTGTTGGCATTATTATCATGTCCCAGACTCTAGCATTGGATAGCTGCTGTGTTCTGCAATTGTATAATAAATAAGTATTTATTCATACTTACTTCCTGGACAGCAAATTCCACAGCTTGAGTGTAGAGCTGCAGCGCCAGGTCCTGGCATCCAGCCTCGTCAGCCTCCAGAGCCTGTTGCATTAAGAAGAAGCATTGCTGCATCGCCCTTACACTAGACGCTTGCTTTGCTATTTCTGTACCGAGAATAAAGGATTATTCAATACAATAATATATAAAATGCACAGAGGCAGAGGTAATAGTTAAAAGTATTTAAGAACTGCCGGGTGTTAATGAAGCACAAGTGGTTTCCCATAATCAAAAGAAATGGGGTACTGAGAAAGCTGCCTACCTCTCTTTTAAGGAATGTGATGAGTATGTATGTAACCAATAAGAATACATTTTTACTAAGCTTGTATGAAGATTTCTCTGTTAATCTATAGGTCATTGACAGCAAGTTATAGAAAGCAGTACTAACAAAGTAATTGGTAGAGAAGCTATAGAAAATTACAGACTGATAGATGTGGTAAAAATGGTCATCTAGCCAACGGGCAACTAACCTTTTTTATCCTGCAAGACAGCAGCTCTGTGGTGATATTCCTGAACTTTACTCCTCAATTCATGTTGTTTTTCAACAGGGAATTGATCTATAATTCTATCCAGGAACCTGGCAGCTGTCCGGTAACATTCAACGGCTTTATCTATTTCACCTATTTGGTCAAATTTAACGGCTAAAGATGCGGCTTCTGTCACTTGTGCGAGGTCGCCCATTGTCACATTAGTTCCTCTTACAAATGAATGAGGAAAAAGCTTTCACAAATTGAAAAACCCAAAGCTCATTAAATGGGTGAATCATGAAAACAAACCATTCTAAACAAAAACAATTGAAATATCAAAACAAATGGCCTACTCAATTCAATACTTACATAGCATTGAACAGAATAATTATGTTAAATATCGTCTGATAACAGATTAATTTGATTATAATTACTTAGTTTAGCGTATTAACACGACATAATCTACGACACGACTCTTACCATTTAAAGGGTAGATAATTATTAAAATTTCCTTAGTGTCCAAATGTAATTGTGTAAATTTATATGCTTCACTCAATTCTACACAAATTTAAGGTTCCACCACTTCTTGTAGTTGGGTACCGAATCATGTTTTAATTGAGATAATATTATATTATTGATATTGTTTCAAATATTTCTTGAAATATGTATTTTCTCAAAATGATAATATCAGTATATCATATTGTTGATTGGCAACACTGGGCAATTCTTAACAAAGGATTTATATTATGTGTGTATACCTCAAAATCAAATTCTAAATAAAAAATAATAATTCATGGCGACCGATTGTGTGTGGGCGATTGTTTATTTTCCTTCAATTTATTTTAGTTTAATTTAGTAAATAAATGGAATTTCTCCATCATGTTATGTATTTTATAAATCACGAGGTGTGATTTAGTCAGGGGTTATGTGTAGGTCTGTGATTTTGTGACGAATTGAGGTAGAACTTTACAGTGATAATGTCTGGATTCCCATGTTATTTGTTTTTCCTGTTGATGTCAAGTGCTTTTACCAAGGTATTTGGGGAAACCAATCTATGTGGTAATAGTTCTTTGATCAACACCAGAAGCTGTAGCACCCAGGTAACTATTTAAGTTGGAAAGCTATGTTATTGTGACGCATTACATTGGAATTCAAGTATTGATTTTATTGGCTTCGCAAATCAAAACAAATGTATCTTTTACCGTTACATCACTTTAAGATATGATGTTGTTATACTTATAACTAAAATATGTGCTTATGTTATTTCAAAAATGTAATCTGTCGTAGCCTAAACCTACTCGGACCTAAAAAATTCGGATCTATATGAAATGGAGAATGCAACCAAAAACTAACTAAAACATAGGTTGATATTTTTATTAGATATTATATTCTGTGCATGTCATAAGGGGTTTATAAAGGTTCTAGGAGTGATTTAAAGATAAATAATGGACATACAATTAACTTTGCTGTTATAACTATTCCATATTATGTGTCTAAAGTTCTCTATTTAGTCAAAATGGAAAAAAAGATTGTTTTTACTTCTACACACTCACAAAGATTATCTATTGCAGATTCTTGGTGAAAACCATGG
This sequence comes from Leucoptera coffeella, assembly GCA_030578115.1. Classification (NCBI taxonomy): domain Eukaryota; kingdom Metazoa; phylum Arthropoda; class Insecta; order Lepidoptera; family Lyonetiidae; genus Leucoptera; species Leucoptera coffeella. The sequence goes on along the minus strand of JAMBLF010000597.1, from coordinate 13,422 downwards.
CAGTCTCGAGTCATGTGACGTTCAGTTTTTCCCACCGAATAGTATGGAGTGTAAAGACTTGACGTTTGGTCCCATAACCTCAAATGCAGACCTTGGCGGAGTACAACTGAAGCCGTACATGTTGCATTACAGCTACATTGATAATACGTCTATGTTTAATCACAACTATACAGTGTTAAATATTACGTTCAGCAATATTAAATGGAAAAGTAAGTGCTTAACCTTATTAAATGTATACTTCCTAATGATTAGCTATCATATTTTATTCTTGGTTCTACTATGTAATAGTATATGTAAAGTATTGATTACCTATACTGAAAAAGGGTGACGTTGGCATTACCTATAACCGCCGAATGTGCATGAGAAGATGTATGAGTTAATGAAGCGAAAGTGGTCTGTCAGGATTCGGGACAAATGGTGATACCTGATCCCTGCCTGCCAGTGTGATGTGCATGTATGATTACCTTAAACAATCTTTGAACTAAAAAATCTTTTGCCTTACTCACATTCACTAACTTTCTCATGCATACTTCTGTTTATCAAGTAATTTAGTATAATTAAAACAAATTCTTTTCCAGCCATGAAATTCCGTTTCCAACGCATCAAAGACGGCACTATTAAGAACCATTGCCGTAACATTGTTCTATCCAATGACGTCAAGGTGAATGATCAATCAGTGCTGTACTATGACTGCTATTGGTCGATAACAGACCGCAATTACAATGGTCAGAGCCATATATTTGATTTTGAGGCAACGAGTGACAGAGGATTTTATAGGGGACAGTACTACTTCAATATTCCATCAGCGAATATGCTGGGTAAGTACTTTTTATACAGTTTTTTGTATATTTGACAAAGACAAACCTGTTCACGGCCATTTACCCTTGTGGGTTTGTCAGAGGTACAGGATTCCATCTCTGCAATTGCGAAGATAGTAATTCTATGTACACCTCGAACCCACGTGTAGACCAGATAGTCAGTACTCAATGTGACAGGTGGTAAGCTATGTCGCAATTTTACAAGCACTAAGTATTACCCATTCAGGGAACGGATAGGTTTCCTCACGATGTTTTCCCACACTGTAGTATTCGACGCATTCGTAAATGTTTCACCAAAAACCTTTGCAATAATGATACAGATTATTAGGTAATTTCATATAATATTATGCAAATGTATATAATTTAAATAAAACATTTACTAAAATTTACTATTAATAAAATATTTAAATACAACACAAACATTTCAGAACCAACAGTATCACTAGATCAATGGAAACCGTTCATATACATAGAAATCCTACAAAGCACAATGAAACTCCACATACTACCCCCACCAGAGCGTCTCAACGTCAGAGGCTACCGTATTCAAGTGATGAAGGAATGTGACAAGGGCACTCAGTGTGAAGAAGTTGTGAGGAACTCAACGATAAAGTTGAAGAATTCAACACATGAGGTTACGTATGAATATACGTTGCTCAATCCGCCTGGTTCGTACTACTTTGTGGTGACGCCGCTGCATGAGATGTGCAATGATGTAGCCTGTCAGAGCGTGGAAAGTGCAAGGATTACGTTGAGTGAGTATATTTGTATATTTTATTTAAATGTGTTATTCATACAGAATGTAAATCGCAATTAACTTACAAACTTTAATGCCTTTTGTTGTTTTTTATTGTTCAAAGATTTCAGGTACTTGAATAAATGCAATTAGGAGGTTTTCTTTTCAAAATGCCTTACATACTAAAACATTCAAGTACTTAATCCCTTTTGGGGTGGACAAAACCTTGAAACATGTTCTTATTCACTTAATGAAAATTGGGGCAGCAAATTGGCACTTTTCACATCCCAAACTGTCGCACGAGACTTAAAAAGCAACTAAGATGTCATTTAAAAAAAATTAATCACTACATAGTATAAAACAAAGTCGCTTTCTCTGACCCTATGTCCCTTTGTATGCTTAAATCTTTGAAACTACGCAACGAAGGTTTATATGTATAATAACATCCATTAAATAGCCAGTAGTGCAAAGCTGGAGTGGGTCGCTAGTTAATCATAAATATGAAATGTGCACCAAATGCTGCAATTATTTATCTTTTTTTGTGTCATGTATTATTAGAATAAGTGGGCATATTGTAATTATCTGCATAAAGTTTGTACATAAAGCTTTTTAATATAATAATAATATTTGGACATTATTAGACCAATGGAACTAGCCCATTGGTAAGTTCATTTAAGACTTGTGTTAAGGGTACTAGTCAACGTATATTTAAGAAATGTATACATATATAAATACACATATAGCATATATAATCAACAACCAGACTGAAAAGCAGTAGAAAAGGGTAGTTCTTAACTCTGCCTCCACCGGGAATCGAACCCGGGACCCCACGATTGGCGTTCGGGTACTGTATAGTATTATATTATCTGTGGTTCGGGTGTCTAACCGATCGCGTCACGGAGGTCGTCAAATTTGATAAGTATGAATCATGTTTTAAATTTATTTAATTTGTAGGTAGCGAAGTGCATCAAACTCTGAACATTTGCATAGCGAGTGTGACAGCGTTGATAGTGGCAACACTGTTCGCCTACTACATCGTGCTGAGAGTTCTCCGCCGTTACTGCTTCAAGGATTACAGGATTAAACTTGGTGAGTTTAACAATTAAATGCTAATCTCCGAAGTATTGTTTTGAATTGGAAAAATCTTTGTGTTGAATATTTATCAAAGAAGGTTGTAGGCTATAGAATATCACGCTTCAACCTTTAGTTTATTTTGTCGCATTTAGGACAATCAACACATTTATCCCAAAACAAGTGAATTTTTTAGATGAATCATGCTCAAAATAACTGTCCCAAAAAGATGAATTCGCAAGTACAGCCAGTTTATATATTATATAAAAAATGTACTTATTTTGTGGGAGATTACCTTTATCCATAATAAAATTCTACTATGTAAATAAAACAATGTAAGTGTAACTGATACCTCTGTAGTACATGATTATGTTTGTTTACTAATGAATTATTCCCCTTTTCAGCAAACGACATCCCGGCTCCACCGAAAATTCTAGTGATCTACTCGCCCTCGAACAAACTGCACACGGAATGCGTGTCTTCATTCGTCAACTATCTACGATCGGAGTACGGCTTTGAAGTAAGTGTTGTGTGTGTAATGGCTGTCTTGCAAAATGTTTAACTTCCTTAAACTAGCAGTAATTGGCATTAGGAGTAAAAAACTGATTTTTGTGTTTCAGCTGGACCTGTTTGGTTCATTGTAAAACATGATTTTAGTTATGATTCAATTGTGTGACTTACATAAATGCAATACAAATATATACTGCACAATCTCCCGCTTTGTACAGGATATAAATACATACCAGTTGCTCTTCTTGTACTATTGTTGTGATAGGCTACTGAAAATAATTGAGTTCTTCTTACAAAAGGTGTGACTAATCGGTTTGATCTCCTGCCTTAGTATAACGATACGAATATGACGCATAAGTATGTATAACCAACATAGTTTTTGTCAAGTATGTATGTATAAAAAAACTTGCAGGTACTATACGACGGCGACATAAGTCTGACCTCTCACAGCGACCCCTACATTTGGGCGCAAGAAGCTCTCAGCATCTGCACCCACGTGATCTACGTGGTAGGCCCAGCGACCGACTTAAACACCTTCAACAACATATACGACCGCCCTATCATCACGCCCCATAAAGACGTAGATCTCCTCCTCTTGTCTATGCTCCGCTCACAGAGGTTCACGAAAAAAAAGGTCGTAATCAACGTGTTCTTCGACCATTCTACAGGAGTGGTTCCAGTGGAGACGAGGAATGATAAAAGCTTTGTTCTCCTTAAAGATTGGCAGAAACTAGTCTCGTTCCTGTCCAAGAATATGTTGCCGAAACAACAGATCATGAGGTCGGATAAGGGGAAGTGTTTTTTGGAGGATTTGAAAAGGGCAAGGAATATACTGGCCGGGAATAAGGAGGATGTGGAAATAAGGTGCGATAACTTGAAGGTTAATCCGCTGGAGAAGAAAACTTTGTTGTAATTTTTTTTTTATATATCTGGGGCTTAAGTCCGCTAATGCTATTTGCAAAATGACAGTTCAATATCTGATCAGTAATAGTGTGAAGTTGGTAGTGGATTAAGAAGTGACACTTTAGCCGATTTGCATTCGAATTTGCACCTTTGTGAAATATGTCATTTTTGGTAATCCACTACTAACTTCACACAATATTACTGATCAGATATTGAACTGCGTTCGTGCTAAAACGCATTAGTGGAGTAAGGCCCTTGGATGCGTTTTGATAGTATGAAGGTTTATCAAGCTGGTATCCATTTGTTTATAGTTGAAAAGCTATGTAGGCTTAATTTAAAATCATCCAAGGGCTGTGCCTGAAAACATGTGTTGCTCAAAAGAAGTGAATATTATCGTATTGGAGATTATAAATTTCTTGAGTTGTGGGAATAAAATGAAATAAGATCATTATTTAAATATATAGTTCACGTTACAAATATTGTATGGTAGAAAACGCAAAAGCTACCATTTCGCATGGTATAGGTTATTTTTGATATGCATTTGTCGTTACACGTTGAACAAATGAAGTATGAGTTTGATATTAAGCAAGGTACTCAGAAATTATATCTTTATTATAAATGTTTGAACTGTTATATTTCAATTGGTGTTTAATATTGCTTAGGCATTTTACTAGATATAATTTTGAGACAAAGATTAAGATTAAATATTTTTAGTTTAATATTTAGATTAAGGATAGTTTCTATAATATTTTTACACTTTTACTTAGTTATGCCTGATACTTTGGAAACGAGATATTTGGTTCTAGTTTTTAGTTAGTCTCTAAGCTATTTTATAGACATTTTAGTTGTCTCAGTTTCTTTGTCTCAAAATTATATATTACTGCAATTACACGTACAGTTAATATTTTTATACATTATCGTTACAATAATTTCTTAAAAATTATTTAGAAAATAAGTTATTGTTTAATTACTATACTGGCTTATTTAAATAATTAACATTTTTTTAGAATATTTCGGCAAATTTCATTTATTTAATGGATTTATTAATCTAATAATGGTATTGCTTTCTTCAATATTTAAAAGGCTTAATCTCGTTGCACGTTGATAATACTAAGATCAATTTCTTCCCAAACTCTGATTTCCATTGATGTTGCCATATACGTGATCTATATTTTCTACCATCAAATGCTATTCTACCATGTTATTGTATTTCTCGAACGGAAACTTGTTATCTAATTGTACGTATATGTTTAAATGTTCAAAATTGTTTGGTTATATCTACCAATGACACATTTATTAGTACATGAATGTATTGGAGAAGAATTTTATAATGAGTTTATGCCCAAAATGTAATTGATGGTATACGAAGTCATTGGCAGGTGTAACTAAATTGCAGGTAGGCGATTCCATCGTGTTATTTACTTGTTAAAATTAAAAAGGCCAAAAATAACTGCTAATATCCTCATTATGGCCAATATTATGTATAAATTCCGTAAGAGTTAACATAATTTTTAGTTTAGATATCAAGGATATACCAAGAAGAAAGATATTTAGGAATATTGGTGTCTTTTCATTATAACACCTATTATGTATGTATGTATGTATCTTACAATTCATAACATTTAAACCTAATTTAAACTATATTTATATTTCGTAATGGGTTAACAGATTTATATTGGCCACAGAGTACTTTATAAATAATGTTGCCAGCGTAATCTAACCTCTTTACTTCCATATTATTCAATGTGTACAAATTTACACGGTAACTGTGTTCATGGATGAAGTAAATGATGGAATTGCCGCCGCTCGTTTCCTGATCTCAATTTGTATGTATTTATATACATATTTAACCAATCAGTGTTCTACCACTTTTTGGAATTTTACATTTGTGCGAGCTCAATAATATAACTTAACATACATTATATACTACTATTATTATTATTATAGTGTTGTGATGTATTTTTATAAAAATAAAGTTCTTTGAAAAATGTGTGTTAGTTTTACTCTCATGTATACATGCCCTTTACGGTCTTGTATTTACTAATCTTCGAAAATCACTCCTCAATGGGTGTGAGTAAAGCAAGGGATATTTGTCAGGATGGTTTCAGGTGGCGATTGATAGTCTCCGCCCATCCCCTTAGGGACGTAAAGGCGTGAATACCCCTATATCTATGAATTAATGTAATTATGTACTATGAAATTTAGACCGCATCGTAGTATGTATAATTGTACACATATAAATGTTAACACATACTTAACGGTATTGCTCCTTTCGAAATGGACTAAACCCTTCTGTCGAGTAAGAAACCGGAATTTCGTAACTGGCTTCCTAAAAGGATTTTGACATTGTTACGTAACGCCGGAGATTCAGTGTTATCTCACTTTAATAGGGTAGCTTGCCAGTAATTCCATAAATATTAATCACCCAGTGCCTCCTATAACATACCAAGAATAAACATCATACCAGCACATGACCTTCGCATACTTTAAGGAAAAAAAAAACAAGAGAAAACTTTCATTGGTAAGTATATTAATGACTATACAATAATTATAAAAAACATTACAAAATAAAAAGGTACTCATTTTCTAAAATAACACATTTGCACGAATAAATTGAATTATTGCAATTGGCAACCCAGTTAATGCACTTACGACCTTTCAACCTTCATTAGTAAAACAAAATTAATATAACAGATTAGTCTTGTGTGTTATGGTGTGTCTTAGAACCAACACTTTCTTAATATTTAGTGTTTCTATTATATTTTAAGGTCGTAAATGCAAAAACGCTGTCATAACAACAAATCATTTATTTATAATAATATAATAATTTATTTTCACTCCAATATAAAATCAGTCACAAAAACAATATTGGTTTCATTATTCAATGGCTTCGTAATCGCTAAGCTACAGAGGTTTAATATAAGGAACTTAGCAATAAGAAAACCTCTAATAAATGTCAATACTATTAAGTTTCACCAATTATTTTCTTCTTTTATTATATCTTTTATTAAACGGCAATTTAGGCTTCAATTAATAATAAATTCTTTAATAAGCTTTATTGGCAAATAATTACAAATACTACCATCATACCTTACTTTCAATATCATTCAATACACCAAACTACACCCTTCTCAACATCCATCGTCACATTGCCATACTAAACGTACCCTACTACCAATTTCTACCATTATGCTAAAATAAGGTAACCCTCAATAATTTTATATAGCTTCTATAACTAGCCACCACACAGGAGTATACTCATATCGATTCACTAACTACTACTAAATAATGTTTATTATTTTAATTTAGACTCTTGTGATGTTATTGACATGGAATGCAGGATTTAATAAATTCAATAAAAGCTGCTAACAAATTTTTATATGGCAATATTTCATATATATAATGGCTCTATTACAATGTCTGTTATTCATAGTTGATTTAAAAACACTATTTATTACGACGCATTAAGATATTGAATTTACTGAAATTAAACTGACTATTGTGTCAATTAAATACTATTATTACAATTATCACCTTTGATGCTGAAAACAGATATCATTTCACATAAAATTTGGTTTATAAAACTCACTATTTACAAATTGTGATATGGAAGTGACAATTTAAAATGGCATTTTTAAATATTAAATTGATATCTTCCACCAGACTTGTACTATACATTTTAGAATATAAAATTACCACAAATTTGCATGAAATTACGGAATCTATTAAACAAATATAAAGTAGTTCATACTCGAATAATATTTAAGTAATAAAAACCTAAGATTTTGTACAAAAGGGTGACACATATTTTTATTATTTATGTTTGATTTCTGTAGCTCATTACCTATCCCTCAAGATAGGCAATAGTCAGTATTAGTGACCGTCGATAGTCACATTCAATCTTTAAAGTTTCATTGCAATCAAAGCCACATTTGAATACTGCAAATCGTCGCACAAAAATATAATATTAAGTTTGGCAGAACAATTCTATTATGGAACAAATATAGGTACATATACTTTGGATAAAATGCGATACACATACCCTATTTTACCTTGACGGGGACCATACAAACATACATCTATAGACTAGACTAAAGTACACCGTAGACCTTTAACACCCACTTCACGTTCTGAAAGCAAAATATACGTTATATTGTAGTGAATATATTTTATTATTTTAAAGCACATTTAGTTAATAGATTCCAATTACTCCCTTAGTTGATTCCTACGACAAGACGGGAAGAACGCCAGCTAATTACCATTCTTTTTACATCCCAGACTAGCAAAGGACTTTCCCAGATATGGTTTAATATCACAATATATAGTTCAAGCCGCGTAGAATATACGTATATATACAAATCAAATTGGAAACTTTATTCTCAAGGCGGGTGTACACAGCGTGAAGAATAGAATAGCATAGCAGAAGTTTAATGGCTGTGAGTGATGCAAGAGATTTGTCAGGCTCGTTTCAGGTGGCAATCGATAGTGCCTGTCTTACCCGTTAGGGAAGGAATAGTTGAGAATGTATTTACAACTAGTTAGTTATTTTAGCTTATAAATATATTTCTATGCCGTCTAAGTATGTAAGTCGTAAACTGAATGACTTTTTAGCAATATGTTGTAACATTTAGACTCGTATACCAATCAAACCCAAAGACAGACTTAGCGTTCTTGTCACCAACTTATAGTATACAAAGTCAATAACAACAATTAATTAATATTTTTTTAGTATAGCATAGATTACAAGTTCAATAAAGTCTGAAATTACAAGAAATTCTTTAAAAGAAAGAAGATGTCAAGTCAAAATTACAAGAAAGTCTTAAATTACAGTTCTAAATACAAATTGGTTGTCCTTAAAACACACTACCTACCCTACTAAAATAATAATAATTTACTCAACATAAGAATCATAAGTACCACTTAATTGAAAATGAAAAAGAAAAAAAACTATTTACCCTAAAATAATGAAATATCCTTTTCTAGTAAGCAACAACAAAACAAAACCAAATATAAACAATAAAAATTATTTAATATCCTTTCAAATAAAACATCAACAAAACTAAACCAAATAGCTTGGTTCCATAAATGTAAATTATTATATATTAATAATTCTTTTCTCTATTTGTGTTACTGCGTCTAGTGTGAATAAAAGGAATTTTATTTTATTTTTAATAATAACAATATCTATATACTCCATATTCTACTATAACTACCACCATAGCCAATAGCCACTCACATGATCTCCAAGCTGCTATCGCTGTTCTTGGTAGCCTGTTCTCCTTCGCTGGAGTTGGAGCCCCCTGACTCAGACCTCTGGCTGCGACTGCGGTGCTTCTTCTTCTCTTCACTCTCTTGCTCATCACCGTGCCTTTGCCAGGCCGGTATGGAGGGAGCTTCGGAGCGGGTTTTGAGGGAGGGAAACTGGTTTCTGAAAGGTAATTTTATTCAATATAAGCACAGTAATAATACATTATAATGAAACTACGCATTCTCTGTCCCTATGTCCCTTTGTATGCTTAAATCTTTGAAACTACGCAACGGATTTTGATGCGGTTGTTTTTAATAGATAGAGTGATTCAAGAGGAAGGTTTATATGTATAATAAGATCCATTAAATATCCAGAAGTCCGAAGCCGGAGCGGACCGCTAGTATATAATATATTAAGTTATATTGAGTGGCACTGGTTGTCTTACAACTATGACTCTACCGTTACCGATTAGTAAGTCTTTTCATATACATATATATGTATATATTATGGTAATTGGGTGCTGCCGGAGGAGCAGTGATGAAGCCTAGATGCATCGTATGTTGAGGCAGCACCTTTTCACTGCATCAAGGTTTCCATTTAATTTGAATGTGTAATGTTTGTGTTTATATGCAGTGAATAAAGCGTTTTCTTTCTTTATATTATTAGTGTTTTATAGTCCTTTGCTAATTATATAATATACTACTAATAAATAGTAGAACATTTACATACATACATATACATTCACGTCCTTTAATCCCTTTCGGGGAGGACTGAACCTTGTAAAGCGTGTATCTACAAGGTTATTATGTGATTCGGAATATTGTTGACAGGTTGCTAGCCCATCGCCCAACTAGTCACTTAATCGCCTCCTACGACATGGCTATGAACTACGGAACAACGGCAACTAGTTGGCATTCTTTTGTCCCAAGTCTTAATTCCCTAAATAAAAATTAAAAGAAAAAAGTAAAAGACCCAGTGTTGCCACACTAACCTGTTTAAAAGGATGCCCTTGACTGACGCAACGTCATTTTTGACAGCGTCAATCTGTGATCTGAGCGCATTGTCACCAGCTTGGCTGCTTGACTGAATATCTCCTCTCAAGGACGTTATACTGGCATTGAGAGTGTCTAATGACTTTTTCACCTCTTCAAGGCATTCCTCTGTTGTCTTTTTACGAGGCTGGTCTACGAACAATAGATGGCGTATGCAGTTCTGTAAGACAATGTGAGGGTTGGGTTTTATCACATATACATTGACATCCTTCAATCCTTTTCGAGGTGGACAGATCTTAAAAGAAATAATAATAAGGTCACTTTTTAGCCTAAATATTGGGATTGCGATGGCATATTGGAAGATTTGTACAGGTTGCTAGTCCATCGGCCATTAGATTCTATTTAGTCCCTTAGTCGCATCCTACATCATACCGGGAAGAACGGCAGCTATTTTCGCATTCTTTTTTATATCCCATTATAGCCCTATTTTAACAGTTTTTGATAAAATAATAATAATTTAATCCAAATGCGAAACTATCCCACAAAATTGTTATAAATATTCACACAATTAATGTAAATGTTATTAAAACATTGCAATTTGTTGATCACTCTTATGACATGTTATGTTCAATAATGTCTTGTATGTATCGACACATAATCGCTGACTATAAACAGATGTCTCTGACTTAAAACTATTGGATAAAAAAATGAGAGTACGATCTTTGACTCTTTAAAATGCTAGTCAGGATCGGGACAGATGGGGATCCGTGATCTCTACTTATCCCTCTACAGAGAATCGCACGTGATGTGTATGTATGTATGTTACACGTTTATGCCTCTTTTTTCTTTATAGGTGGTTCGAGAGTGAGTGTGAGACGAGTCCTAGCTTATTATAAGTATGATGTATATTTAATGAATACTAATATGCTTAATAGTTTTAGGAAGCATATTAGTCCACATACTGTAAAATTTTTGTTTCCAATTCATATAATATATTCTAGTACTATCAAAATGTAGTATAATAAATGTATACAACTGATAATCATACTAAATGTTAGCAGTTAGGTCATTACCTGTAGATTATTTGAGAAAGACTACATTTCGTAATGCCTAAACACATAATTCAAGGCAAATGAGTTTGTTAACCTAAGATAAAACACTAAAATACAGTTCAAAGATAAAGTAAAAAGACAGTAGTACATGCACTATCTTATCTATATTTTTTACTGTTCCGTGACGATTTGAGACTTTGGAATTGAACTTAATTGGGATTGATATTATTCAGTTCATCATTTTCAAGCAAACCTACTAGCATAATATGCTAATCAATAATATTATTATTCATTTGTACCTATTTTTAGGCACATTTAACTATACAAAATAAACAAGCACAATTTTAAACCCCTACTGTGTAGTCAGAGATTTAAATATCTGAAATTACAAGGTGTTTCTATTACATCTCTAACTAACATGTTAATCAGATAGTTAGCACCTCATGTGACAGATGGTAAACTGTGTCACCATTAAGGAGCACTAACTAAAATTCAAAGTACACATATATTAATTGTTTTATTTACTATCTGAGTCCAGGTCTTATCACGATAAATTAATAAAATAAATTAATAATATACCTATATACCTTTAGTATCAAGATAAATTAAAAAAGATATAACTACCTTTATTTAACCCGACTTTTCTGGACCATGACTCTTATAGTAAATAAAATGAGTATGAATAGCGAGTGTTTAAAAATACTACCTTCACAATTGCAGAGATGGACACCTGAACCTCTGACTACCCCACAAGGGTTAATGGTCGTGAATGCGTATGTATGTTTAAAAATAACTATTACATTAATTGTGTATGAAATATTGGCTATATTAACATCCAAGTATTGAAAAGATAACTGTACCTATTTGGCCCACATAATCAACATAACAAGTATCTATCAATCAAAACAAGAACAAAGGTCTTACATTTAATAATGACCCATCACTATGAATATCAGAAATGTGCAAAATATTCACACTGTATTTGTTTGCTTAACAAAGCAGAATGTAAGAATATTATAATATAATATATTACTAGTAACATCCAATATTAATGCTAAATAGTAACCTAGGAGTATCATCATGTTCTGTCAACCACAAAAGGGATTAAGGGTCGTGATTGTTTATGTATGTATGTTCTAGTAACACGGAAGATAGAAGACCAAGGGGATGATAATCACTAGCAACACGAAAGCACAGATAATATAATACTACAGAAAGTACATATATGTAATACAGGCATTCATACATAACTATACATTGCCCATCTCTGTACAGAAGGGTAGGCAAAGATCACAGTTATCTAATTTTGTCGCAATCACACTTTCACTTCATTGACTATAATACTCATACATACATACATACACATCACACCTGATTCCCTGTAGAGGAGTAGGAAGACATCACGGATCCCTGTCGATCCGGACAGACCACTTTCGATTCATTGACACTCATACATCTTCTCATACACACTCAATGGTTATAGGTAATCGTAACGTCACTCTTTTTCAATATAGCATCTATCTGACTGTTATTTGTCTTATTGGGCCGGCCCCTACGTAACCGCCCTTCCACTTCACTCATTATATTCCTTTTGTCAATTCGCTATCATTAATCCGCATAATGTCCAAACCATCGAAGCATGCCCTTTTCAATGTTATTCACTAAATCTTCTTTCAAACCGCAACCTTCCCTTATCACAATACACAACATCTATTTATAAATACAAATACCAACATTCATTTATAAATAAACAATCAGAACACAGAAGAAAGTCTTATAAACAACAATAATAAAGTAAGTGCAATAGAGCACAACTAAGAGACAAGGTTACGCAACCCTTCCTTTGTTATCAGCCACTCGAGTATTGTAAAAGGGAATGTGTTCTTATCAACTAGGAAATACTTCAAATGATAAGTCTTACGTATGTATGTGTCTGCATTTTTAATGACTTGCATGAACTTGCTAAGTATTATAAGTCAAATTATTACTAATATGTAATTGGTGACTATTGATTTTATTGGCTAATCAAAACTTGTTTTTACTCTATAGCACTTTGTGTTCTTGCATACAGGTTTTGACGATTGCCTATTAC